>CM019070.1:160541702-160557460 GCA_009667805.1 Leptobrachium leishanense | reverse complement strand
CTCATCCATGCCCCCTCACACCCCCCCCCCTCTCCATGCCCCTCCACACCCCCCCTCTCCATGCCCCTCACACCCCCCCCCTTCTCCATGCCCCCTCATCCACACCCCACACCCCCCACACACCTCACACCCCCACCCCCCCCCCCCCCAACAAACAACCCTCCCCCCCCCCCTCCTCCATGCCCCTCACACCCCCCCCCTGCTCCATGCCCCTCACACCCCCCCCCCCCCCTCACCCCCCCCCTCTTCCATGCCCCTCACACCCCCCCCCCCTCTCCATGCCCCTCACCACCCCCCCCTCTCCATGCCCCTCACACCCCCCCCTCTCCATGCCCCTCACACCCCCCCCTCTCCATGCCCCTCACACCCCCCCCCTCTCCATGCCCCTCACCACCCCCCCCTCTCCATGCCCCTCACACCCCCCCCCCCCCTCTCCATGCCCCTCACACCCCCCCCCCTCCATGCCCCTCACACCCCCCCCTCCCCCCCCCCCTCCTCCATGCCCCTCACACCCCCCCTCCATGCCCCTCACACCCCCCCCTCCCATGCCCCTCACACCCCCCCTCTCCATGCCCCTCACACCCCCCCCCCCCTCTCCATGCCAGTCTATCACAGCTCGCCTTCCCGCAGTCCCTGTATTGCTCTTGGCTGGCTGAGCATCATGGGGCTGGTATCCAGTGAATCTGGGGAGGCGGCTGGGAAAGTCATGGCTGTGCAGACACAGAGAGGCCAAGCTCCCCAGATGTCTGAGGACTCCATTTCCCATGATCCCCCAGCAGCTGGAGCCATTACCTGAGCTGCGCCTTCTCCTCTTTGCTCATGGCGGCGTGTCCGGAGCCCAGCAGGGCGGCACACAGCAGCCAGGACACCCGCAGCCTCCATGCTCCAGCCAAGCAGCGGGGCTCCCGGGTTACAGGGCCCATGTCCGGGGAGGGGGTGCACTGTCCTCCGGGTCTATGGCGCGCACATCCCTGCGGTCACTGTGAGGAGAGAAGCCGCTAGGGGCCTGCTAATCCCCGGCCTTGCCTGCCGTTTTCTCCCCGGGGCTCCTCGCCCTCACACTCGGCCGCAGATCGCCCGCTGGTTCCGGCTTTCAGCTGCTCGCGTGACGTGGAGGCTCGGAATGCATTGTAGCCAATAGGAGCCGAGCTCTTCGGGTGACGCAACGATCTTGACGTGGACCTGGGAGATCCGGAGGGCTGAGCTAGCAGTAGCCAGTGTCACGTGACAAGAAGCCAGAGGGCGCCAGGGCAAAGGGTGGGTAGAGCTGCCAAGCGCCCCTGTATAAGTGGGGCAATCCCTGCTCAGGGGCGCCATGCCTTCTATTCATAGCATATATACAGGCAGGGGGCGGTGCATGAAACATGCCTCCCTGCACTGAGTGTGTGGATTGCAGCTGCAGAGCTGAACTGTCCCTCCTGCAGCACAGGCAGAGCTATAAACACCAGAGCTCACAGGCATGTTAGTGGCCATGGGGCAATAACACTACCATGTCCTTCACTCACACTGCTGATCTGTCACTCACACTGCTGACCTGTCACTCACACTGCTGATCTGTCACTCACACTGCTGACCTGTCACTCACACTGCTGATCTGTCACTCACACTGCTGACCTGTCACTCACACTGCTGATCTGTCACTCACACTGCTGACCCGTCACTCACATTTCTGACATGTTACATGGCTGACCTGTCACTCAATGCTGCCCTGTCAATCACACCTGATCTGTCACTGGTGATCCATCACTCACACTTCTGACCTGTTATATTGCTGACCTGTCACCCACTCTGCTGAGTGCTGACCCACCTCCTCTCACCCACTCTGCTGAGTGCTGACCCACCTCCTCTCACCCACTCTGCTGAGTGCTGACCCACCTCCTCTCACCCACTCCGCTGAGTGCTGACCCACCTCCTCTCACCCACTCTGCTGAGTGCTGACCCACCTCCTCTCACCCACTCTGCTGAGTGCTGACCCATCTCCTATCGCCCACTCTGCTGAGTGCTGACCCATCTCCTATCGCCCACTCTGCTGAGTGCTGACCCAACTCATCTCGCCCACTCTGCTGATGAGTGCTGACCCATCTATCGCCCACTCTGCTGAGTGCTGACCCATCTCCTCTCACTCTGCTGAGTGCTGACCCATCTCCTCTCGCCCACTCTGCTGAGTGCTGACCCATCTCCTCTCACTCTGCTGAGTGCTGACCCATCTCCTCTCACTCTGCTGAGTGCTGACCCATCTCCGCTCACCCACTCTGCTGACTGCTGACCCATTGCTCACTGCTGACCTGTAACTGACACTTCTAACCTCTCACTCACTGCTGTCCTGGCATTCACACTGCCACTCACGCTTTTAGGTCACTCGCTATCATTGCCAGTCACTCATTCATCTTATCGGTCATTCTCTTCTTGTCAGTCATTCTTCCTGTCTGGCAATCATTCTTGCTGGTCACAATCGTCACTTGCTCTTCATGTCGTCACTCGCTCTTCTTGTAGGTCACTCGCTCTTCCTGTCGCCACTGATTCTTCTTGTAGGTCACTCGCTCTTCCTGTCGCCACTGATTCTTCTTGTAGGTCACTCGCTCTTCTTGTAGGTCACTCGCTCTTACTGTCTCCACTGATTCTTCTTGTAGGTCACTCGCTCTTCTTGTAGGTCACTCGCTCTTACTGTCGCAACTGATTCTTCTTGTAGGTCACTCGCTGTTCCTGTCGCCACTGATTCTTCTTGTAGGTCACTCGCTCTTCTTGTAGGTCACTCGCTCTTCTTGTAGGTCACTCGCTCTTCTTGTAGGTCACTCGATCTTCCTGTCGCCACTGATTCTTCTTGTAGGTCACTCGCTGTTCCTGTCGCCACTGATTCTTCTTGTAGGTCACTCGCTCTTCTTGTAGGTCACTCGCTCTTCCTGTCGCCACTGATTCTTCTTGTAGGTCACTCGCTCTTCCTGTCGCCACTGATTCTTCTTGTAGGTCACTCACTCTTCCTGTCACCACTGATTCTTCTTGTAGGTCACTCGCTCTTCTTGTAGGTCACTCGCTCTTCCTGTCGCCACTGATTCTTCTTGTAGGTCACTCGCTCTTCCTGTCGCCACTGATTCTTCTTGTAGGTCACTCGCTCTTCCTGTCGCCACTGATTCTTCTTGTAGGTCACTCGCTCTTCCTGTCGCCACTGATTCTTCTTGTAGGTCACTCGCTCTTCCTGTCGCCACTGATTCTTCTTGTAGGTCACTCGCTCTTCCTGTCGCCACTGATTCTTCTTGTAGGTCACTCGCTCTTCCTGTCTGTCGCCACTGATTCTTCTTGTAGGTCACTCGCTCTTCCTGTCGCCACTGATTCTTCTTGTAGGTCACTCGCTCTTCCTGTCGCCACTGATTCTTCTTGTAGGTCACTCGCTCTTCCTGTCGCCACTGATTCTTCTTGTAGGTCACTCACTCTTCCTGTCGCCACTGATTCTTCTTGTAGGTCACTCGCTCTTCGTGTCACCACTGATTCTTCTTGTAGGTCACTCGCTCTTCCTGTCGCCACTGATTCTTCTTGTAGGTCACTCGCTCTTCCTGTCACCACTGATTCTTCTTGTAGGTCACTCGCTCTTCTTGTAGGTCACTCGCTCTTCCTGTCGCCACTGATTCTTCTTGTAGGTCACTCGCTCTTCCTGTCGCCACTGATTCTTCTTGTAGGTCACTCGCTCTTCCTGTCGCCACTGATTCTTCTTGTAGGTCACTCGCTCTTCCTGTCGCCACTGATTCTTCTTGTAGGTCACTCGCTCTTCTTGTAGGTCACTCGCTCTTCCTGTCGCCACTGATTCTTCTTGTAGGTCACTCACTCTTCCTGTCGCCACTGATTCTTCTTGTAGGTCACTCGCTCTTCTTGTAGGTCACTCGCTCTTCCTGTCGCCACTGATTCTTCTTGTAGGTCAATCGCTCTTCCTGTCGCCACTGATTCTTCTCGTAGGTCACTCGCTCTTCCTGTCGCCACTGATTCTTCTTGTAGGTCACTCGCTCTTCCTGTCGCCACTGATTCTTCTTGTAGGTCACTCGCTCTTATTGTAGGTCACTCACTCTTCCTGTCGCCACTGATTCTTCTTGTAGGTCACTCGCTCTTCCTGTCGCCACTGATTCTTCTTGTAGGTCACTCGCTCTTACTGTCGCCACTGATTCTTCTTGTAGGTCACTCGCTCTTACTGTCGCCACTGATTCTTCTTGTAGGTCACTCGCTCTTCCTGTCGCCACTGATTCTTCTTGTAGGTCACTTGCTCTTCCTGTCACCACTGATTCTTCTTGTAGGTCACTCGCTCTTCTTGTAGGTCACTCGCTCTTCCTGTCGCCACTGATTCTTCTTGTAGGTCACTCGCTCTTCCTGTCGCCACTGATTCTTCTCGTAGGTCACTCGCTCTTCCTGTCGCCACTGATTCTTCTCGTAGGTCACTCGCTCTTCCTGTCGCCACTGATTCTTCTTGTAGGTCA
This sequence comes from Leptobrachium leishanense, assembly GCA_009667805.1. Classification (NCBI taxonomy): domain Eukaryota; kingdom Metazoa; phylum Chordata; class Amphibia; order Anura; family Megophryidae; genus Leptobrachium; species Leptobrachium leishanense. The sequence continues at coordinate 160,553,003 of CM019070.1, read as the reverse complement.
CTCGCTCTTCCTGTCGCCACTGATTCTTCTTGTAGGTCACTCGCTCTTCCTGTCGCCACTGATTCTTCTTGTAGGTCACTCGCTCTTCCTGTCGCCACTGATTCTTCTTGTAGGTCACTCGCTCTTCCTGTCGCCACTGATTCTTCTTGTAGGTCACTCGCTCTTCCTGTCGCCACTGATTCTTCTTGTAGGTCACTCGCTCTTCCTGTCCCACTGATTCTTCTTGTAGGTCACTCGCTCTTCTTGTAGGTCACTCGCTCTTCCTGTCGCCACTGATTCTTCTTGTAGGTCACTCGCTCTTCCTGTCGCCACTGATACTTCTTGTAGGTCACTCGCTTCTTCCTGTCGCCACTGATTCTTCTTGTAGGTCACTCGCTCTTCCTGTCGCCACTGATTCTTCTTGTAGGTCACTCGCTCTTCCTGTCGCCACTGATTCTTCTTGTAGGTCACTCGCTCTTCCTGTCGCCACTGATTCTTCTTGTAGGTCACTCGCTCTTCCTGTCGCCACTGATTCTTCTTGTAGGTCACTCGCTCTTCCTGTCGCCACTGATTCTTCTTGTAGGTCACTCGCTCTTCCTGTCCCACTGATTCTTCTTGTAGGTCACTCGCTCTTCTTGTAGGTCACTCGCTCTTCCTGTCGCCACTGATTCTTCTTGTAGGTCACTCGCTCTTCCTGTCGCAACTGATTCTTCTTGTAGGTCACTCGCTCTTCCTGTCGCCACTGATTCTTCTTGTAGGTCACTCGCTCTTCCTGTCGCCACTGATTCTTCTTGTAGGTCATTTGCTCTTCTTGTCGGTCACTCGCTCTTCTTGTCGGTCACTCGCTCTCACTCACAGTTGAAGTCAAAAGTCACTAGCACTCACCCTCCTGACTACTTCCTTTAACCAATTGCTAACTGAAATAATAACTGATGCACACGCACACCACAGGTTACACATTGTCACGCACTCTTTTGATTGCATACTATCACTGACACCCCGCTATATCCCTTATCAAAGGACACTCACACTTCTGCCTGCCGCGTCTTACAGCTCACTCACGATTTAGAACAGGCACCATGTTAGTATCACAAAACAGATCCAACAGGTCAAGTGCAAGAACAGGCACCATGTCGGTATCAATGCCTGTCTCTCGTTAACTCAGTGTCTGCCTGTCTCTTATTTCAATGTATGTTGTACTATGTACTATGTATGTTGGCCGGACATGAGCAGCGTCTGATGTCTCCTAATCACGCACACACGCCGCTATGCAGACGCAGTGCACATCACGTCAATTTGTTTTTTTATAGCTCCATCAAAAATCACGGCTGTAATTGCGCACCGTATGACCGCTATTGCGTATTCCGTCAAAAGTGGTGGCTTAAATGTGGATCTAGATATTAATTTTTTTTATAAAGGGGTCTATATAATCCTCCCTTCAGAGTTTGATATAATTCACACCATATGTGCTTTATATTCAACATTTTATTGTATATGTAAGACATTTTCTGTTTTATTTCTCTGTATATTTACTAACACGGGCCGAGGAACTTTCCCAATATTATGCCGGACTGTGTATGGGCTTTCAATTCAACAAAGCGACGCATTTCCTCTACTAAGATGGCGGACCAGCTTGGACTTTCGCATCATCGGAAGTCCGGAACTCGATGTCTGCCGGTGAACAAGAAATGACGATTGGAAGGGCAGTGAAGATGCCAGCGACCAGAGTTTCATACGTCTAGAGGAGCGCCTTCCGGATTGCTTCCGCGCCTTCTGATGACACCAACTGATTGCCGATTGGACGCGCATCCCGCAATGACACCAGTGGTTCGCGGATAGGATAACTATGTAATTAGCCAGCAAAAATTGATTAACATTTATTGTATACATATCTTCTGTTTTTACTGGCATATCATTCCCTGATGAAGTCCTCATAGGACGAAACGCGTTGGAATGTTTATTGAATAAACCAACCTTTTAATTTGAAAGACCTATTCCTTGTGATTCACCCGGAGCTCTGTATTCCTGTGCCCTGGGAGATCGGGAGAGACCGGCGGATATATTGTGATGTGCCTCCTCTATCTTTCCATCCAGTGAGTGAGGTCCTACGGGACCCTATTTTCACTATTGTTGTTAACATACTGCACCATCAGAGTTTCATTGTTTTTACAGATCCATCGCATTATTCTTTTTATATTCATTCTGTGTGACGTCAGTGAGAGGAGACGCCGGGCTGAGGTCAGCTATTGTATACAGTACCACAAGTTGTGATTGAAGTTTATTCTCATTACCTCAGTGTCTGTCTGTCTGTCATTACCTCAGTGTCTGTCCCTCATTACCTCAGTGTCTGCCTGTCTCTCATTACCTCAGTGTCTGTCTGTCATTACCTCACTGTCTGTCTGTCATTACCTCAGTGTCTGTCTGTCCCTCATTACCTCAGTGTCTGCCTGTCTCTCATTACCTCAGTGTCTGCCTGTCTCTCATTACCTCAGTGTCTGACTGTCTGTCTGTCTCTCATTACCTCAGTGTCTGCCTGTCTCTCATTACCTCAGTGTCTGACTGTCTGTCTGTCTCTCATTACCTCAGTGTCTGTCTGTCTCTCATTACCTCGGTGTCTGCCTGTCTCTCATTACCTCAGTGTCTGTCTGTCTCTCATTACCTCAGTGTCTGCCTGTCTCTCATTACCTCAGTGTCTGTCTGTCTCTCATTACCTCAGTGTCTGCCTGTCTCTCATTACCTCAGTGTCTGCCTGTCTCTCATTACCTCAGTGTCTGCCTGTCTGTCTCTCATTACCTCAGTGTCTGCCTGTCTCTCATTACCTCAGTGTCTATCTGCCTGTCTCTCATTACCTCAGTGTCTGTCTGTCTGTCTCTCATTACCTCAGTGTCTGCCTGTCTCTCATTACCTCAGTGTCTGCCTGTCTCTCATTACCTCAGTGTCTGCCTGTCTGTCTCTCATTACCTCAGTGTCTATCTGCCTGTCTCTCATTACCTCAGTGTCTGTCTGTCTCTCATTACCCCAGTGTCTGTCTGCCTGTCTCTCATTAACTCAGTGTCTGTCTGTCTCTCATTACCTCAGTGTCTGTCTGTCTCTCATTACCTCAGTGTCTGTCTGCCTGTCTCTCATTACCTCAGTGTCTGTCTGTCTCTCATTACCTCAGTGTCTGTCTGTCTCTCATTACCTCAGTGTCTGTCTGTCTTTCATTACCTCAGTGTCTGTCTGTCATTCCCCTCAGTGTCTGTCTGCCGGTCTCTCATTACCTAAGTGTCTGTCTGTCTCTCATTACCTCAGTGTTTACCTGTCATTCCCTCAGTGTCTGTCTGCCTGTCTCTCATTACCTAAGTGTCTGTCTGTCTCTCATTACCTCAGTGTTTACCTGTCATTCCCTCAGTGTCTGTCTGTCTGTCTCTCATTACCTCAGTGTCTGCCTGTCTCTCATTACCTCAGTGTCTGTCTGCCTGTCTCTCATTACCCCAGTGTATGTCTGTCTGTCTGTCTCATTACCTCAGTGTCTGCCTGTCTCTCATTACCTCAGTGTCTGCCTGTCTTTCATTACCTCAGTGTCTGCCTGTCTTTCATTACCTCAGTGTCTGTCTGTCTCTCATTACCTCAGTGTCTGTCTCTCATTACCTCAGTGTCTGTCTCTCATTACCTCAGTGTCTGTCTCTCATTACCTCAGTGTCTGTCTGTCTCTCATTACCTCAGTGTCTGTCTCTCATTACCTCAGTTACCTCATTACCTCAAATTTGAAAAAGATAATATTTTTTACATTGAATCCTGTGGAATTCACCTGTTTAAACCCGCCAAACTGAACCACCTAAAATCGGGGCATTTCACTGACACTTCGGTGCAATTCTGTGTCTGTGAATAGATTAACCATCACTTCTCTATGGGACAATTTCACTGCTGCTGAAGGTCGCTGATCTGCGGCGAACTGCACCGTATTTCACCGTCAATTTACTGAATTGACAGCACTGTGAATAGACCTGACCTACAGAGCCCTCACTCAGCTCCCCACTACCTGACTTCACTAATCACCAAATACACCCCAGCCCGCTCCTTAAGATCAAACAGAGACCTGGGCCTAGCTTCTCCCCGCATCACCTCTTCCCATGATACACTGCAGGATTTCTCACACGCAGCCCCCATCCTCTGGAACGCTCTCCCTCGTGCGGTCAGACTTTCCCCTAGTTTCCCTTCCTTCAAACGCTCCCTTAAAACATTCCTATTCAGGCAAACCTACCACCCGACTCACTGATACACCTCACTGCCCCAACCAGCACATCACTGTCACCTTGCAGTCCATCACTGTCACCTTGCAGTCCGTCACTGTCACCTTGCAGCCAATCACTCTCACCTTGCAGTCCATCACTGTCACCTTAGAAACATAGAAAAATTTCGGCAGATAAGAACCTTTCGGCCCATCTAGTCGCCCAATTACATGGATACTTTACCTGGATTTATCTTTTGTTTAGGATAGCCTTATGCCTATCCCATGCCTGCTTAAATTCAATCACTGTTTTGGCCTCTACCACTTCTACTGGAAGACTGTTCCATGTATCCACCACCCTCTCAGTAAAATAATGCTTCCTGATGTTACTTTTAAACCTTTGCCCCTCTAATCTAAGACTATGTCCTCTTGTTTTGCTACTTTGTTTCCTTTTAAATATACTCCCTTCCTCTACCTTGTGGATTCCCTTTACGTATTTAAATGTTTCTATCATATCTCCTCTGTCTCGTCTTTTTTCCAAGCTGTACATGTTAAGATCATTAACCCTTTCCTGGTAACTTTTCTCCTTCAAGCCGTACACCATTTTAGTAGCCCTTCTCTGAACTCTCTCTAAGATGTCTATATCCTTCTGGAGATACCTTGCAGTCTGTCACTGTCACCTTGCAGGCTGTCACTCTCACCTTGCAGTCCATCACTGTCACCTGGCAGTCCGTCACTCTCACCTTGGAGTCCATCACTGTCACTTTGCAGTCCGTCACTCTCACCTTGCATCCCATCACTCTCACCTTGCAGTCCAACACTCTCACCTTGCAGTCCGTCACTCTCACCTTGCAGTCTGTCACTCTCACCTTGCAGTCTGTCACTCTCACCTTGGAGTCCATCACTCTCACCTTGCAGTCCAACACTCTCACCTTGCAGTCCGTCACTCTCACCTTGCAGTCTGTCACTCTCACCTTGCAGTCTGTCACTCTCACCTTGCAGTCCATCCTTCTCACCTTGCAGTCCTTTCCTCCTGTTTCTCACCCTCCAAACCTTCTAGATTGTGAGTTCCCACGGGAATAGGGCCCTCGTTTCCCCCTGTACTGTTTTGTCGAAATGTTGTTCAGTCTCAGTCTGCAGCGCTGAACATTGGTCACAATATAGACAGGGTTACAATACATTGAGACTGACTCTTACAGGGTAATTCAAAGAGATCCGAATTGCTGGAGAAAGGTAGCCAAACAGTGAAAATCTGGCTGTGTCACCCAGTCTGGCTTTTTGTTTCTGGCTGTGTCTCTCAGTCTGGCTTTTTGTTTCTGGTTGTGTCTCAGTCAGGCTGTTTGTTTCTGGCTGTCTCTCAGTCTGGCTTTTTGTTTCTGGCTGTGTCTCACTCTGGCTTTTTGTTTCTGGCTGTGTCTCTCAGTCTGGCTTTTTGTTTCTGGCTGTCTCTCAGTCTGGCTTTTTGTTTCTGGTTGTGTCTCTCAGTCTGGCTTTTTGTTTCTGGCTGTCTCTCAATCTGACTTTTTGTTTCTGGCTGTGTCTCAGTCTGGCTTTTTGTTTCTGGCTGTGTCTCTCAGTCTGGCTTTTTGTTTCTGGCTGTGTCTCTCAGTCTGGCTTTTTGTTTCTGGCTGTCTCTCAGTCTGGCTTTTTGTTTCTGGCTGTCTCTCAGTCTGGCTTTTTGTTTCTGGCTGTCCCTCAGTCTGGCTTTTTGTTTCTGGCTGTCTCTCAGTCTGGCTTTTTGTTTCTGGCTGTCTCTCAGTCTGGCTTTTTGTTTCTGGCTGTGTCTCAGTCTGGCTTTTTGTTTCTGGCTGTGTCTCTCAGTCTGGCTTTTTGTTTCTGGCTGTGTCTCAGTCTGGCTTTTTGTTTCTGGCTGTGTCTCTCAGTCTGGCTTTTTGTTTCTGGCTGTCTCTCAGTCTGGCTTTTTGTTTCTGGCTGTGTCTCAGTCTGGCTTTTTGTTTCTGGCTGTGTCTCAGTCTGGCTTTTTGTTTCTGGCTGTGTCTCACTCTGGCTTTTTGTTTCTGGCTGTGTCTCTCAGTCTGTCTTTTTGTTTCTGGCTGTGTCTCTCAGTCTGGCTTTTTGTTTCTGGCTGTGTCTCAGTCTGGCTTTTTGTTTCTGGCTGTGTCTCAGTCTGGCTTTTTGTTTCTGGCTGTCTCTCAATCTGACTTTTTGTTTCTGGCTGTCTCTCAGTCTGGCGTTTTGTTTCTGGCTGTGTCTCTCAGTCTGGCTTTTTGTTTCTGGCTGTGTCTCTCAGTCTGGTTTTTTGTTTCTGGCTGTGTCTCTCAGACAGTTTTTCTGTTTCTCCCTGTGTCTCTCAGTCTGTCTGATTCTGACTGTCAGGGTTATTCAGAGAGAGGTGAAAAGCAGGAGAATGGGTGGAGAATGGAAAATTCTAGGTCAAAATTGCCAAACCAGAAAAATTCTCCCATTTATCTCACTTTCGGCTATTTCGACCTAGAATTTTCCATTCTCCAGTCATTCTCCTGTTTTTCACCACTCTCTGAATAACCCTGTGTCTCTCAGTCTGGCTTTTTGTTTCTGGCTGTGTCTCTCAGTCTGGCTTTTTGTTTCTGGCTGTGTCTCTCAGTCTGGCTTTTTGTTTCTGGCTGTGTCTCAGTCTGGCTTTTTGTTTCTGGCTGTGTCTCAGTCTGTCTTTTTGTTTCTGGCTGTGTCTCAGTCTGTCTTTTTGTTTCTGGTTGTCTCTCAGTCTGGCTTTTTGTTTCTGGCTGTGTCTCAGTCTGGCTTTTTGTTTCTGGCTGTGTCACCCAGTCTGGCTTTTTGTTTCTGGCTGTGTCTCTCAGTCTGGCTTATGTTTCTGGCTGTGTCTCTCAGTCTGGCTTTTTGTTTCTGGCTGTCTCTCAGTCTGGCTTTTTGTTTCTGGTTGTGTCTCAGTCTGGCTTTTTGTTTCTGGCTGTGTCGCTCAGTCTAACTTTTTGTTTCTGGCTGTCTCTCAGTCTGGCTTTTTGTTTCTGGTTGTGTCTCAGTCTGGCTTTTTGTTTCTGGCTGTGTCTCTCAGTCTGGCTTTTTGTTTCTGGCTGTGTCTCACTCTGGCTTTTTGTTTCTGGCTGTGTCTCTCAGTCTGGCTTTTTGTTTCTGGCTGTCTCTCAGTCTGGCTTTTTGTTTCTGGCTGTGTCACCCAGTCTGGCTGTTTGTTTCTGGCTGTCTCTCAGTCTGGCTATTTGTTTCTGGCTGTGTCTCACTCTGGCTTTTTGTTTCTGGCTGTGTCTCTCAGTCTGGCTTTTTGTTTCTGGCTGTCTCTCAGTCTGGCTTTTTGTTTCTGGTTGTGTCTCAGTCTGGCTTTTTGTTTCTGGCTGTCTCTCAATCTGACTTTTTGTTTCTGGCTGTGTCTCAGTCTGGCTTTTTGTTTCTGGCTGTGTCTCTCAGTCTGGCTTTTTGTTTCTGGCTGTCTCTCAGTCTGGCGTTTTGTTTCTGGCTGTGTCTCTCAGTCTGGCTTTTTGTTTCTGGCTGTGTCTCTCAGTCTGGTTTTTTGTTTCTGGCTGTGTCTCTCAGACAGTTTTTCTGTTTCTCCCTGTGTCTCTCAGTCTGTCTGATTCTGACTGTCAGGGTTATTCAGAGAGAGGTGAAAAGCAGGAGAATGGGTGGAGAATGGAAAATTCTAGGTCAAAATTGCCAAACCAGAAAAATTCTCCCATTTATCTCACTTTCCAAATCGGCTATTTTGTCCTTGAATTTTCCATTCTCCAGTCATTCTCCTGTTTTTCCCCTGTGTCTCTCAGTCTGTCTTTCTGTTTCTCCCTGTGTCTCTGTCTGTCTTTGTTTCTCCTTGTGTCTGTCTGTTTCTCCCTGTGTCTCTCAGCCTGTCTTTTTTGTTTCTCCCTGTGTCTCTCAGTCTTTCTGTTTCTCCCTGTGTCTCTCAGTCTGTCTTTCTGTTTCTCCCTGTGTCTCTCAGTCTGTCTTTCTGTTTCTCTCTGTGTCTCTCAGTCTGTCTTTCTGTTTCTCCCTGTGTCTCTTAGTCTGTCTTTCTGTTTCTCCCTGTGTCTCTCAGTCTGTCTTTCGGTTTCTCCCTGTGTCTCTCAGTCTGTCTTTCTGTTTCTCCCTGTGTCTATCAGTCTGTCTTTCTGTTTCTCCCTGTGTCTCTCAGTCTGTCTTTCTGTTTCTCCCGGTGTCTCTCAGTCTGTCATTGTGTTTCTGCCTGTGTCTCTCAGTCTGTCATTCTGTTTCTGCTGGTCTCTCTGACTGTTTCTCCCTGTGTCTCTCAGTCTATCTTTCTGTTTCTGCCTGTGTCTCTCAGTCTGTTGCTCCCTGTGTCTCTCAGTCTGTCTTTCTGTTTCTCCCTGTGACTCTCGGTCTGTCTTTCTGTTTCTTCCTGGGTCTCTCAGTCTGTTTCTCCCTGTGTCCCTCAGTCTGTCTTTCTGTTTCTTCCTGTGTCTCTCAGTCTGTTTCTCCCTGTGTCTCTCAGTCTGTCTTTCTGTTTCTTCCTGGGTCTCTCAGTCTGTTTCTCCCTGTGTCCCTCAGTCTGTCTGTCTCTTCCTGTGTCTCTCAGTCTGTCTTTCTGTTTCTTTTTGTGTCTCTCAGTCTGTCTGTCTCTCCCTGTGTCCCAGTCTGTCTATTTCTTCTTGTGTGGCTCAGTCTGTCTGTAATTTTTTCCCCTGTGTCTATCAGTCTGTTTCTTCTTGTCTGTCTGTCTGTTTCTCTCAGTGTCTATCAGTCTGTCTGTATTTTTCTCTGTCTGTCTATCAGTCTGTCTGTATTTTTCAATGTGTGTCTATTGGTCTATTTCTCTCTGTGTCTGTCTGTTTCTCCCTGTGTCTCTCTGTCTGTCCGTCTCATCCTGTGTCTCTCAGTCTGTCTGTCTCTGTTTCTCCCTGTGTCTCTCAGTCTGTCTGTTTCTTCTTGAGTCTCTCTGTCTGTCAGTCTGTTTCTCCGTGTCTGTCAGTCTGTGTTTTTCTCTCTGTGTCTGTCAGTCTGTTTCTCCCTGTGTCTGTCAGTCTGTTTCTCCCTGTGTCTGTCAGTCTGTTTCTCCCTGTGTCTCACATTCTCTCTGTGTGTCTCAGTCTCAGTGTTTCTCTCCTCCCTCTTGCGGGATGTGCCGAGCTGTATCGCTGCTCTTGCTGGGCCCGCGCCATATTGTGCATCCCGACCTCCGGACACACACACAGCGACACAACCAGCCGAGCTCCGGGTACCGACATCTCGCTGTAACACCGGCCATCCCGGGAGAGAGAAACACCTTCCGACACACGGCAACACAACCAGCCGCTAACACAGAGCCCCCGACACACAGCAACACAACCAGCCGCTAACACAGAGCCCCCCGACACACATCAACACAACCAGCCGCTAACACAGAGCCCCCGACACACATCAACACAACCAGCCGCTAACACAGAGCCCCCCGACACACAGCAACACAACCAGCCGCTAACACAGAGCCCCCCGACACACATCAACACAACCAGCCGCTAACACAGAGCCCCCCGACACACGGCAACACAACCAGCCGCTAACACAGAGCCCCCGACACACGGCAACACAACCAGCCGCTGACACAGAGCCCCCCGACACACATCAACACAACCAGCCGCTAACACAGAGCCCCCCGACACACATCAACACAACCAGCCGCTAACACAGAGCCCCCCGACACACAACCAGCCGCTAACACAGAGCCCCCCGACACACGGCAACACAACCAGCCGCTAACACAGAGCCCCCGACACACAACAACACAACCAGCCGCTAACACAGAGCCCCCCGACACACAACCAGCCGCTAACACAGAGCCCCCGACACAAATCAACACAACCAGCCGCTAACACAGAGCCCCCGACACACATCAACACAACCAGCCGCTAACACAGAGCCCCCGACACAAATCAACACAACCAGCCGCTAACACAGAGCCCCCGACACACATCAACACAACCAGCCGCTAACACAGAGCCCCCGACACACAGCAACACAACCAGCCGCTAACACAGAGCCCCCGACACACATCAACACAACCAGCCGCTAACACACAGCCCCCGACACACAGCAACACAACACCCTGAACTGTACACCCCACACAGTGCCATCACCTGTACACTGCACATCTAATACACAATACTGCACACACAGCTCATATAATACACAATACTACACACACAGCTCATATAATACACAATACTACACACAGCTCATATAATACACAATATTGCACACAATGCTCACAGAATACACACCAGAATCCTAATACTGCTCACAAAGCTCCTGTAATACACTTATAATACACAATACTGCACACACAGCTCATATAATACACAATACTGCACACACAGCTCATATAATACACAATACTACACACACAGCTCATATAATACACAATACTGCACACACAGCTCATATAATACACAATACTACACACACAGCTCATATAATACACAATACTACACACACAGCTCATATAATACACAATACTACACACAGCTCCTGAATACACAATACTGCACACACAGCTCACAGGATACACTACTGCACACACAGCTCATATAATACACAATATTGCACACAATGCTCACAGAATACACATCACAATCCTAATACTGCTCACAAAGCTCCTGTAATACACTTATAATACACAATACTGCACAAACCGCTCACGGAATACACAATAATAATACACCTCACCTTACTGCATATTCAGTACATACAACACACAATACAACACTGGCCCAAGCTGTTCCACACACTGAACAGTCTGAGTTGGGACACACTGCTTAATAACACAAAAGCTCCAAAGGGCACATCTGTCCCATGAATAATACATCACAGTGTGCAGCCTGATCACAGCGACACACACACACACACACACACAGCGCCACAACCTGCAGCCTTCAGCAAATACACATTTCTTCCCAACAACAAGACTGCATCATACATTGTGAGCTGATTAGAGAAACACACAGCACACACACAGTATCACACTGTGTACATCCTGGCACACAGCAGCATCACCACACATCCCTGATCACAGCATCTTATTGTGCAGCCCAGAAGCAACAGCAACAATCCCTCATCCTGGTGTGTGTCAGCTCTTCGTGTGAGTATCATAGCATTGTCTGTATGGTGTCTGCCCCATTGTACCCTCACACATCAGTAACACACACTGATTG
>CM019070.1:160481702-160536702 GCA_009667805.1 Leptobrachium leishanense | reverse complement strand
AGAATACAAGGCGTGTCCCTCACAGAATACACTAGGTGTCCTCACAGAATACAAGGCGTGCCCCTCACAGAATACACAGCTTGTCCCTCACAGAATACGAGGCGTGTTCCTCACAGAATACACAGTGTGTCCCTCACAGAATAAACGGCGTGTCCCTCACAGAATACATAGCGTGTCCCTCACAGAATACATGGCGTGTCCCTCACAGAATAAATGGCGTGTCCCTCACAGAATACACGGCGTGTCCCTCACAGAATACATAGTGTGTCCCTCACAGAATACGCGCCTTGTCTCTCACAGAATACACGGCGTGTCCCTCACAGAATACACAGCGTGTCCCTCACAGAATTCAGACGTCTCCCTCACAGAATACGCGCCGTGTCCCTCACAGAATACACGGCGTGTCCCTCATAGAATACAAGGCGTGTCCTCACAGAATACGAGGCGTGTCCCTCACAGATTACGAGGCGTGCCCATCACAGAATACTAGGCGTGCCCATCACAGAATGCAAGGCGTGTCCCTCACAGAATACGCAGGGTGCCCCTTACAGAATACACGGCGTGTCCCTCACAGAATACACGGCGTGTCCCTCACAGAATACACGGCTTGTCCCTTACAGAATCTTGGCGTGTCCCTCACAGAATACGAGGCGTGTCCCTCACAGAATACGAGGCGTGTCCCTCACAGAATACACGGCATGTCCCTCACAGAATACACGGCGTGTCCCTCACAGAATACACGGCGTGTTTCTCACAGAAATACGAGGCGTGTCCCTCACAGAATACACGGCGTGTCCCTCACAGAATACACGGCGTGTTCCTCACAGTATACAAGGCGTGTCCTTCACAGAATAGGAGGCGTGTCCCTCACAGAATAGGAGGCGTGTCCCTCACAGAATACGAGGCGTGTCCCTCACAGAATACGAGGCGTGTCCCTCACATATTACACGGCGTGTCCCTCACAGAATACACGGCGTGTCCCTCACAGAATACGAGGCGTGTCCCTCACAGAATACACGGCGTGCCCATCACAAATACAAGGCGTGTCCTTCACAGAATACGAGGCGTGTCCCTCACAGAATACACTAGGTGTCCTCACAGAATACAAGGCGTGTCCCTCACAGAATACACTAGGTGTCCTCACAGAATACAAGGTGTGTCCCTCACAGAATACACAGTTTGTCCCTCACAGAATACACGGCGTGTCCCTCACAGGATACACGGCGTGTCCCTCGCAGAATACACGGCTTGTCCCTCGCAGAATACACGGCTTGTCCCTCCCAGAATACACAGCGTGTTCCTCACAGAATACGAGGCATGTTCCTCACAGAATACGAGGCGTGTCCCTCACAGAATACACGGCGTGTCTCTCACAGAATATGGACCTGTCCCTCACAGGATAAACGTCATGTCCCTCACAGGATACACGGCATGTCCCTCACAGGATACACAACGTGTCCCTCACAGGATACACGGCGTGTCCTTCGCAGAATACACGGCTTGTCCCTCACAGAATACACAGCGTGTCCCACACAGAATACGAGGCATGTTCCTCACAGACTACGAGGCGTGTCCCTCACAGAATACACGGCGTGTCCCTCACAGAATACACGGCGTGTCTCTCACAGAATATGGACCTGTCCCTCACAGAATACACGGCTTGTCCCTCACAGAATACACGGTTTGTCCCTCACAGAATACACGGCTTGTCCCTCACAGAATACACGGCTTGTCCCTCACAGAATACACAGCGTGCCCATCACAGAATACGAGGCATGTTCCTCACAGACTACGAGGCGTGTCCCTCACAGAATACACGGCGTGTCCCTCACAGAATACACGGCGTGTCTCTCACAGAATATGGACCTGTCCCTCACAGAATACACGGCTTGTCCCTCACAGAATACACGGTTTGTCCCTCACAGAATACACGGCTTGTCCCTCACAGAATACACGGCTTGTCCCTCACAGAATACACAGCGTGCCCATCACAGAATACGAGGCGTGCCCTTCACAGAATACGAGGCGTGTCCCTCACAGAATTCAAGGTGTGTCCCTCACAGAATACACTAGGTGTGTCCTCACAGAATACACGGCTTGTCCCTCACAGAATACACAGCTTGTCCCTCACAGAATATGGACCTGTCCCTCACAGGATATACGCTGTGTCCCTCACAGAATGTGCGCCTTGTCCCTCACAGAATACGCGGCTTGTCCCTCACAGAATATGGACCTGTCCCTCACAGGATATACGCTGTGTCCCTCATAGAATACGAGGCGTGTTCTTCACAGAATACAAGGCGTGTCCCTCACAGAATACGAGGCATGTCCTTCACAGAATACAAGGCGTGTCCCTCACACAAAACGAGGCGTGTCCCTCACAGAATACCGGCTGGGTGGAGTAGAGGTAATGTCACCGCTCTGCATGGAGAGAGCCTGTGGAGTCATGGGTTCGATCCCAGCGAGGAACCTCTCCAGTAAGTGTCCTTGGCAAGACACCTAACGGTACAGACTCGCCACCCAGGACATACTTGAAAACGAGAGAAATCTCAATGTATCCTTCCTGGTAAAATCCTTTCACAAAAAAAAAAAAGAATACAAGGCGTGTCCCTCACAGAAAACACTAGGTGTCCTCACAGAATACAAGGTGTGTCCCTCACAGAATACACAGCTTGTCCCTCACAGAATATGGATCTGACCCTCACAGGATACACGCCGTGTCCCTCACAGAATACGCGGCGTGTCCTTCACAGAATACACGGCGGCTCCCTCACAGAATACACGGCGTGTCCTTCACAGAATACACGGCGGCTCCCTCACAGAATACACGGCGTGTCCTTCACAGAATACACGGCGGCTCCCTCACAGAATACACGGCGTGTTCCTCACAGAATACACGGCGTGTCCCTTACAATGCGAGGCGTGTTCCTCACAGAATACATGACGTGTCTCTCACAGAATACACGGTGTGTTCATCACAGAATACGCAGTGCGTTGTATGTTTTGTAAACATGTTTATTGAAGTGTCCATGTTTCCATCTTCTTGCAGGAAGCCATTACAGATGGATTGGAAATTGTGGTTTCTCCCCGAAGCCTTCACAGCGAGCTCATGTGCCCGATATGTCTAGACATGCTAAAAAATACCATGACCACTAAAGAGTGCCTGCATCGCTTCTGCGCAGACTGCATCATAACGGCCCTCCGGAGCGGGTACGTGCCTGGTATTTTACACTGTACTCCTGGTCCCCATGGAATATACGTAACAGTTATCATTCAAAAATCTTACATTTTATGGTGGATGGTGTCAGGTTTTCCAAATCTTCGATCTTGTGCCATATCAAGGGCTCGATTTAATTCCATCGGCCAATGTTTTCAAAACTAATATCTGCTACGTTTGGACAATATTTTTTTTCGACTTATCGGCTGATTTAGTTGAAAAAATTTCAAGGATATAAAAAAAAATTACACTGGTCCGGAAAACGTTTTCCAGTAAATCACCCGAAAAAGCTTATTTTTGGCCAGAACCACACGGATTTGTGCCTTTAAACGTGACTATTAGAAAACTCTAATGTTTAAAGAAATATTTCAGTCTTATTTCCTTTATTTTTCTGCTTGAAAATCCATTTTTCAGTACTGTTAATATTTTGGGAAATCGACATACAGTACATTTGAATTTAATCAATAAAGCCATTATTCCCATTAAAAAGTGAAGCCGCGAGAGCCGATGTTTGATCCTAATTTTTATTGGGAAACAAAATTTTGGTAAACTCGAATTTGAATATCCTGAACTGTAAAATGGCAGAAATTCGGCCAAAAAAGCTGCTGGTTTCAGCTAGGGCTGCAACTAACGATTATTCTCATAATCGATTAGTTGTCCGATTTAATCAGATAAAATAAAATAGAAAAAAATTAGTTTACTTAAAAGGAATTTTATGAAAAAAAACCACAACCCCTCCCCCTTTTTTCATAAGCAATTTGAGTATTTTACGTAACTTTCGTACGTACAAATTGCGTTTCTTACTTTTCAAACAAGGTATGCGAGTGCTTGGTCAGAGGGATGGGTTGATGCTGCGAGCGCTTGGTCAGAGGGATAGGTTGAAGCTGCGAGTGCTTGGTCAGAGGGATGGGTTGATGCTGCGAGTGCTTGGTCAGAGGGATGGGTTGATGCTGTGAGTGCTTGGTCAGAGGGATGGGTTGGTTCTGAGAGTGCTTGGTCAGAGGGATGGGTTGATGCTGCGAGTGCTTGGTCAGAGGGATGGGTTGATGCTGCGAGTGCTTGGTCAGAGGGATGGGTTGATGCTGCGAGTGCTTGGTCAGAGGGATGGGTTGGTTCTGAGAGTGCTTGGTCAGAGGGATGGGTTGGTGCTGCATGCGCAGCTTAAGCCCATGTTTGCTTTCTCAAATGAACACGGCTACAAGCACTTGGTCATAGATGATGATGTCAGCATGAAATCGGGGTTAATAAGCTAAAGTGGTCAGGGTGCATAGAGTGTTCCTTTTTAAATAATTTCATGATCAAACTGAGTGGGAGGAGGGACTGGAGGTAGAAGGGAGTGACTTGACCTGAGTGTGAGAGGGAATGGGTATGGACAAAAGACCGGATCTGAGTGTGGGAGTGAGTTTGGGGAAAGGGACCAGACCAAAGGGAGGGAATGGCAGTTCACCACCAAAGAGGATGTGGCAGGGAGGGTGGAGTGGTGGCACAGGACTCCAGCTTCAAGTAAGGTTAAAACACTGGGATACAGCTCCTTCACCCAGTGACATTATCCTATTGTTTGTGTTACGGTTCTGCTACTGTTGTAAACGGAATAAAAACAAACTGGTTGTGTCTGACGTAACCCTAGAACTAAATCATACCTAGTAAAGCAGCGGCGCGTCTTCTCCAATCAGCTCCAAAATTGAGGATATTTACGTTTAACTCAGTCTGACTCTAAACAGTGTGTGCTGCTCACAGGACCATTAATCAACACCGATTAATCGATAATGGAAATAGTTGACAACTATTTTAATCATCGATTAGTTGTCGATTAATCGATTAGTTGTTTCAGCCCTAGTTTCAGCCATCAAACTGAATTAAATCCTTGGCCAAGTTGTGATCTTGTAGATCCCCCTCTATTTAGGCCGGCGTCAGACGAACGCAGTGATCACATCCGTGGTGCCGCACAGTTTAACATCCGACGTAGCATAGAATCATGCGCAATAGAGACCCACACACGAAGTGCGTCCGCACCGAACTGCGCATGCACAACGCACGTGGCAAACGGACGCAAGGTAGGCAAGAACGTAAAACCGCTAGAACGGACGCGCAGAGTGCGCCATGTCCGCGTAGCGTTCTGTGTGAGTGATGAGATGTCAGACGCAGCGCATTTGCGACGTCCAGCACCTTAATGCACACCATGGCTTTTCATATCCTTTTCAAATTTTTATAATTTTTCAAATTAAATTTGTTTCCCATAATTCCCTTTTTTTCTACGTCCGTCAACAAAAACAGACCGTGTGGTGTCTACAGTATCTTCCGTCAGTACGTCCGTCCGTTGTGCAGGCACGCAGAGTGCGCTCAGAATGCGTTCGTCTGACATTAGCCTTAATCTTCATAATTCTGTGTATTTGTACCAGCGATTCGGAACAAAGTCCCCCTTTTTCAGACAGTTCCATTATCCCTCCCCCTCTCTCTCTCTCTTAAAGGAACAAAGAGTGTCCGACATGTCGGAAAAAACTGGTTTCCAAAAGATCGCTGCGTCCCGACCCGAACTTTGATGCCCTCATCAGCAAGATCTACCCCAGCCGGGACGAGTACGAAGCTCACCAGGAGAGAGTGCTGGCTCGGATCAGCAAACACAACAACCAGCAGGCCCTGAGCCACAGCATTGAGGAGGGGCTGAAAATACAGGCCATGAACCGGTAACTACCCACGGGGGAGGCTGACAGTAGCTGAAACTGAGAGACCTGGGCATCCATAAGATTAAAGGAACCCTTCTACAAAATAATGTGCCCCAACCCATTGTTTCCTCTGCCTTAATAATTGTGCAGATGCTAAGGATATCATGCACACAACAGTTAATGTTAAAGCACACCTTGCCTCCAGCGTTACTTGGCTTCTTCTCCGGCTTCTGCTCCAGGGCTTCCAGAGTGCAGAAGTCCCTGGAGCTACGTACGTGCGAACGGTGCATGCGCCACCTGCACACAAGTCATAGGATTAAGATGCACACACAGCACTGATCCTTGTGAGTGGTCACCTGGTTTCACAAGTTCATGCTGCGCCTACCGCTTGCTCATACTGATGGATCGATGTTGCGTGCTCGCAGCACCAGTGCATGGCTGCGGTCTCTGCATGCGCTTGCGTAGACACGCTGATGTTAGCATGTAAACCATGCTGACATCATCTGTGCACATACTGGTGCTCAGAGGGCAGGGGTTTCAAACCCCCAAGTGCTGAGGGACAACGGTGTGGTTGGAGGAAACCCCTCTGCTTTACACAAACTGTCACAGCCCAATGGAGCTGCATGGGTGGGGGGCAGTCCATACAGTGTAACCATGTTCTTCATCTCCTGCGTTGGTTCCACGTTCTCATCTCCTGCATTGATTTCATGTTCTCATCTCCCGCATTGGTCCCATGTTCTCATCTCCGGCGTTGGTCCCTTGTTCTCATCTCCCGTGTTGGTCCCACAGTCTCATCTTACATCGGTTTGTGTTTCAGGCTGCAGAGGGGGAAGAAGCAGCAAGTGGAGAATGGGAGCGGAGCAGAAGACAACGCTGACAGTTCCCACTGTAGCAACGCGTCCGTCCACAGCAATCAAGAAGCAGGTCCCAGCAATAAGAGAACCAAAACGTCCGACGACTCCGGCTTGGAGCTGGACGCAAACAACGAGACTGTCTCCATGGATCCTTCATTGGACGGGGCCAGTGAGATTGAGTTGGTTTTCCGACCTCACCCCACCCTGATGGAAAAGGATGACAGCGCTCAAACCAGGCAAGGACTCAACCGGTAATCTTCAACTTGTGCTCAGATCGGCATGTGGACAGTCTGTCTCAGAGTCGGCCAACAATATGGCTGACTTGCTCTCTGATTGGCTGTGCTCAAAGCTGAAATGCGTTTTGTGGCAGACTTATTCATTTTATTGGGTTTCTTATGTCCTACCAATTGTACAATGCTGTGGAATATGTTGGTGCTTTAAAGATAATTGTGATCTCATTTCTGCTTGGATAAAAACACAATTCAGCGCTTTATATTCATTTCAGTCCACTGGGATGAGCCTTTAATAGGGACTTTGTTTAATCTGGGTGAGCTCAGGGATTCTCTGCCGGTGAATAACTTCTGCAGAAACTATGGTGGAAACCCCACAGAAAACTATGCTAGACAAATACTGCAGAAACTACTGTGGAAAGAACAGTACGTTGAGCTACGCTGGCGCTTTCCTAAAGGGGTTATTCAGAAAGCGACAAACTTGTCACCAAATTGCACCGAACAGTGAATTTCTCCATACGGTACAATTTCGTGGCAGTTTGTCTATTCACTAAACCGTCAGTTCGGAAAATAGTGGTGAATCGATTGCGAAATACGGTGCAGTTCGCCGCAATTCGGTGGCCTTCGGCACCAGCGAAATTGTCCTATAGAAAAGTAATGGTTAATCTATTCAGAGAGCGTTGAACTGCACCGAAGTGACAGTGAAATGCCCCAAGTGACAGTGAAATGCCCTGATGTTTGGTGTTTCAGTTCGACAGGTTAAACAGGCGAATCCCATAGGACTCAATGTAAAACAATATTATCGTTTTTATTTATTTATTTTTATTCAACAGTTTATTCTTTTCATTTTCAGCAAAAAGTTTTTTTTTATTTATTTATTTTTTGAAAACCTCTTTTTGTATTTTTTAGATACAATTTTTGATTACTGATTTTTATTTTTCTCTGAAGGCGTTTCTTTTTATTCTGCAAGAAACATAGACTATACTGGCAGATAAGAACCTTTCGGCCCATCTAGTCTGCCCAATTCTATGCATACTTTCCCTGGATTTCTCTTTTATTTAGGATGGCCTTATGCCTATCCCATGCCTGCTTAAACTCAATCACTGTTTTAGCTTCTACCACTTCTACTGGAAGACTGTTCCATGTATCCACCACCCTCTCAGTAAAATAATACAAGCTGATGTTACTTTTAACCCTTTGCCCCTCTAATCTAAGACTATGTCCTCTTGTTTTGCTACTTTGTTTCCGTTTAAATATACTCCCTTCCTCTACCTTGTGGATTCCCTTTACGTATTTAAATGTTTCTATCATATCTCCTCTGTCTCGTCTTTCTTCCAAGCTGTACATGTTAAGATCATATAAGGGTCTATTCTCTAAAAGGCGAAACGCTGGAGAACCTTTGGAGAAGTGAAAATTCTAGGTCAAAATAGCCAAACCAGAAAAATCCTATTTATCTCACTTTCCAAATCGACTATTTGGTCTATATTGTTCTCTTCTCCTGCCAGTTCTCCTGGTTTTCACCTTTCTCTGAATAGTCCTGTAAGCCTTTTCTGGTACCTTTTTCTCCTTCAAGCCGTACAGCATTTTAGTATCCCTTCTCTGAACTCTCTCTAAGAGACCGTTTTTTTTTTTTAAAGGACCTTTTTATTATTTAGACACATTTTAATGCATTTTTATTGGTTTAAACACCTATTAGAAGAATAGCAGAGTTAGTTTTTTTTCCTGCAGTTCAGCGGACATTTAGGCAGTCTTCAACGGTGTTTGGCAACTCCATCTTCGGTGCACTTTGGGGGCCCTGCGGTGAATATTGAATTCACCGCAGGGTCTGCGACATTGAATCGCTGAAGTGCGCCGAACTAGAAAGCACTGACATTTCTGTGCTTTCTGAATAACCCCTTAAGTAGTGCATTCACCGTACGTGCTTGTCTGTAGTTGCCAGAAGTAAAACCTCCATTCTCTTAATGTAATAACGGTGCTTAGTTAATAAACCCTATGCTGTGTGACCTGAGATCCTGACATGGGACTTTCCTGCTCCATAGTGCATATACCAGGTTATCGTGGAGCTTGGAAGGCTAGGATAATGTCCACTTGGTGCAAAAAATAATAATCAGTATTGATTAACCTGCAGCAATAGTGTGTGTGTGTGTGCAACAGTGTGTATAAATGTCTCAATAAGCAGCAACAATATATGTGCACAGAAACAGCAGCAGTGTCATTTGCATATAGAGTTGCATGAACCAGCATTGGAATATCTCCCTCTGCTGACTTTAGATGGTGTATGCACCATCACGGACCTATATTGCGACACTGCTGGTAATTTGGGCATTATTGTGAATACTGATGTCATTTATTGATCCCTTGCTGCAGAATTTTTGCACAATTATATGTTCTACTCAGGGGTCTAGAAACCTTCAATTGGAACCTGGTACTACTATATGTTTGTGCATATGACGGTGCTTTTCTCGCTGCTGTTTATTGACACACTGTTGCCATTTAGGCGCACTATAACTCGCACACTATTGTTGCTGGTGAATCACTGCTGCTTATTATTTTGTGTGCCATGTGGACATTATCCTACCTTTCTTGCTCACGTTTAATGGGCTTTTTAGGAGGGTTTTTTTGTGTTGCATGTACTCAGTCCACACAGACAGCACTACCATCCTTTATCTAGTTATTAGTTTTTATAGATTTTTAGCACCTGTGTGCACATTTTTTTTATTTATTCTATCATGGCGGTTGGGCTGTTTTCTTTTAGCTGCAACGCACTCATAGGGTATTTATCTGGAAGCTCATGATTCATGACAGTCCTCTATGGACGTCTCAAAGCTGGACTGTCTGGTTTAAATATATATATATAATTCTTTTTTTTTTATTTATTTTTTGCCTCTAAGGTACATTAAGACATCAGGCAATGCCACCGTGGATCACTTGTCAAAATATTTAGCTGTTCGATTGGCGCTCGAAGAATTTCGTAGCAAGGGAGAGAACAATCCGATGAGCCTAAACACTGCTAGCGAGAAGCAGTACACCATATACATCGCCACGGCCAGCAGCCAGTTCACTGTAAGTCTCTTAACGTTGTGAACTCAGGTGCACAGGGATAGGAGCGCACCGGTCCTTCTGAGGTTTACAGTCCATAGAATCCCAGAGAAGTCATTCTGTGCAATAATATGCACTGCCTGGCCAGCCGGATTTAACCAAGTGGTATGATCTGGGGTGGCTTCAGTCGGTCAGGTCTAGGTTCAGCAACATTATGTGCCAATAAAATGAGGTCACATGACTCCCTGAATATACTGAATGAGCAGGTTTTTCCATCAATGGGTTTTTTCTCCCCTGATGGCACAGCGGCCATATTCCAAGATGGCAATGCCGGGATTCATCGGGTTTAAATTGTGCAAGAGTGGTTGAGGGAGCATGAGACATCATTTTCACACAAGGATTGGCCACTGCACAGTCCAGACCTTTATCCCAAAGATTAACCTCAATGGGGTTATGTGCTAGAGAAGACTTTACGCAGCGCCGCGACTCTCCCATCATCAATACAAGATCTTGGCCACAAATTAATGCCGCTCTGGACGCGAATAAATGCTGTGACATCGCATGAGCTTATCAACACGATGCCGCGGCGAATGCGTGACGCAGTCACAGCAAAAGGCGACACAACCAGATATTACAGGGGGTGACTTTTTTTTTGGCCAGGCAGTGTATATATATATATATAGTTTATGGTATAGATCCTAGGTCTGACATTACTCTCTCCTCCTGACTAAATGCTCGGCATCCTCTTCACAATATGTTCCTTTGCTAAACGACTTCCAGGGTGAACATTCTCTCCTTGTTTCCTCTTTTTAGGTCCTAAACGGCTCCTTCTCCTTGGAACTCGTCAGCGAGAAGTATTGGAAGGTTAACAAGCCGATGGAGTTATACTACGCACCCACCAAGGAGCACAAATAAGTTTTCGGACTCTTTCTCAAAGCGTCATTTCCTTTCAACATCCATATGACACGTGACGGGCCCCAAATAATCTTGTATCCATTGGAGGAGCCATACCTGTTGCACCTTTTACAACAACAAACGATGCCTTCACTCCCGACTAGTTCATACGTCCTTTATACATATAACGCAGCAGGGCGATTATCTCTAATCTCGCCTGGGAGACCCCCTGCAGCCTCCGGCCGGCACAAAAAAACCACAAACGAACGAGTAAAGGAAAAAAAAAGACATTTCCAGATCTTACACTGTCGAGAGAGCGACCTGAGTAAGGTCTTGCGGGGGCAGGATGTTTTGTATTTTTTTCTGTTTTTATATATATTCTTGGAAATGTTATTTATTGATTGCATAGAGCGGTTTTGAAGCCCGCACGCGGCAGGACGTCACACGCACAGTGTAAGAAACCGCAGCGTGTATCAAGGAGATGGTTATGTTTCTGCGTACTGAAGAGAGAAACATTTGATATAAAGTAGTTCTAGACACGTAGTGAAAATGTCCTTTAGTGTTAGAATGTGCACGTTCCATCACGTACTTGTAATTTGTACGTACACCCTTTTTGTTCGTTTTGAGGGACACACCGGTCATATTCTGCTTCGGTTCAGAATTCAGAAAGAAAAGAACAGTTTGTTGTTTGACCCCTTTCACATGAAGGATGCATCATCTAAAAACGTGTTATAGGGACTCTGCACCCCATGCAATCACTGTCAATACATTCTGGGTATCTGTCCTGTGCCATCCTGGTTTTACCTCAAGTACAAATTTCCCATTCATATTTTGCCTGGATAAGAATGCACCCCACCCCTCCAAAAAGACACTAATGGACCATGCACAGCCCTCCGGGCCTACAGGACCCCACAGTAGGCTACCAGCTGTTTGCAGGGGCCCTTTATATCCGGGGTCATTACATGGGGCACCCTGAAGTAACCCTATGCTGCTGTTGGATTGCGTTTTCTGTGATTTGGGGGAATTTTGTGCTAAAATCGGACAGAAAGCTGAAGATTGGACTTTCCTGGAATACGGCTCGCAGAGTCCCACGGGGTGCATCTGGGGCCATAAATATGTATCTGTATTCTTTTTTTCTTTCCGTTCGTCTGTGGGTAATCATACCAGTCCGTGTTTAGACGCTGCACAAAAGCCAGACCCGTTTAAAATCACAGCCCTGAAAACATGTTTGTTACAGGATTGCCAATAAAGCATTGTTTTTTTTAAAATAAATTTTAGGGAATTGTATTCAGCCAGTGGGCGAGGTCAAAATTGGAAAAATGGACATGGCACTGAAAATTATATATATATATATATATATATATATATATATATACACTCTATACGTGCATCAGTTGAAAAGATCTCTTTAAGACAGGGGTCAGCAACCTTGACCCTCCATGTGTTTTAGAATTACACGTCCCATGAGGTTCAGATACTAGTTAGATTGACTGAGCCTCACGGGAAATGTAGATTCAAAAGACCTGGTGGGCCAAGGTGCCTGACCCCCTGCTTTACAGAATACAAACGCCTGTGGATTGTGCCTGGTGAGCTACGTAGCAGTTTTGGGTTGCTTTTTTTTGGGGCGTCATTTTGGACACCTTTTTTCTGCAGGAACTGTCGTCATTCCAAAACAACACCTAAAGGCAGAGAGTGTAAAATAATAGCACAGTGGGATTCTATAAAGGAGTCGAGGTGCAGTGAGGATAGGAGGTGGCTTGTCAGGGTGAGAAGTGCTGCCTGGCAGCGTCCAGATTTCATTCACTGCATTATGGTGCTCGGTTACTTAAAGCTCTAGGTCACGGGTCAACAACTTTGGCCCTCCAGATGTTTAGAAACTACATCTCCCATCACGCTCCCCTCGATGAAACGAGTGGCTGAGCATCATGAGGGATGTAGTCCCAAGACATCTAGACCCGGGCTGTCAAACGCCGGGCCCCCCAGATGTTTCTGAACTACAACTCTTTGATTCCCGGGCCATCTATTGAACTGACAGCGAAATACAGTGCAAGTCGCTGCAGCTCGGCAGCACCGAAAAGGTCTATCGTGTCTTACATGGGGCACCCTGAAGTAACCCTATGCTGCTGTTGGATTGCGTTTTCTGTGATTTGGGGGAATTTTGTGCTAAAATCGGACAGAAAGCTGAAGATTTGACTTTCCTGGAATACGTTGCGCAAAACTACAGTGCAATTCGCTGCAGCTTGGCAGCACCGAAACGGTCTAACGTGTCTTCTTTTCACAGAACAGCGAAATGCCCTGTTTTTCGGTGATTTCAACTTGACAGGTTTAAAAACAGGTTTCATTGGAATATCTTTTTTTTTCTTTGAAAAGGTCTTTAAAAATACAAATAAACTGTCTATAGTTTTAGATGACTTCTTATTTTATAAAAACATTTTATTTTTTGGACTCTTACTGGTTTAACCTCCCATTAGGAGAATACGTTTTTGTTTTTTTTCTTTCGGTTCACCTGAATTAGTCGATGCCAATTTGGCGGTTTTCACCAATGCGCTTCGGTGACTCCAATTTTGGCAAAATACGGTGATCATTCGCTAAATAGTGAATTCACCGTAATTTTGGTGAAATGGAATTGCCAAAGTGCGCCGCAAAGCACTGAAATTTCACGTAATTTCTGGTGCTTTGTGAATAGACCCTTGTGTGTTTTCTGTTGCGCAATTGAATGATAACAGAAATAAACGTTGCTCGCTGCTACATTGTTTTATTGTAAAACGAGGAAAGAAAACTGGGATTTAAACGAGAAAGTCTGTTCTAAAAAGCAGCCGAGCCTCCTCCATAAAGAAAGGGATTCTTAAAACACCCGGAAAGGGTTAATTTAAATATAAAATACATCTTCAGACGGCGACTTCCATTCATGTACCTTAAAAACACCTTCCAGCGCGCGCACACGTACGTTATATATTCATACACCGTACATAGATATGTGAACACAGGAACACGAGTCAGTTCAAAAGTCTGAGAGATGGGAATGTTAAAGTCCTGTTCATTCACAGTCGGGGTCCTGCGTGAAGTCCTGCTCAGGGGCGGCGGACAGTCCCTTCACCTCTGGCTTCTCGGCCTTTTCGGTGGGTTCGTGGTGACTGTCGGGCTGGGGGCTGCTGGACTGGGCGCTGTTCTTCTGCAGAACGGATGTCAGGGTTGCCAGCGGTGCGTCCGTACGGATTCCCGTGGGGTCAAAATGCGTCCGGCTCACCATGAATCCCGATTCGGAGAGAAACTGCAGGATCTTGTTTAATCTGGAGAAATGTTTAAAAAGAGAATGTTTAAGTATTTTATATCTGGAACTTTCTGCTATCAGACATTAGAAGTCGATGTTTGGAACTTACTTTGGGATATTTAACCCTCCGATGGCGTGCCGGTGAATGCTGTAGTAAAAAGGAGGGTGCTCAAAGCGCGCCTCATTCTTCAAACGTTTAGTGGTGGTTTTAGTTAAATCTTCTCGTTTCCTTTTACCTGAAAAATAATAAACAACTGGAACTCCACGTCGCCATATATTCCAACGCCATATATAAAATCACGAAAACATTACAAAGAAAAGGAATGGAACTACAGATATATATGCATTTGGGTTAGGGTTACTATTTGTGTTTGCATTAGGGTTACTGCTGACCATAAACACATTCATTCTGCCCCATGTTTGCTTAATTTTTAGGCAACACTCTGCACCCCTTTTGACACTCGCTTAAAATATGGAGCAGAATGTCAGGATTTAGTTATCCCTAAATGTAACCCTAACCCCATTTCCAGCACAAATAGAAACCCTAACCCCAATTTCGAACACTATCCATAGCAATGGAAAAATTACGCTCCAATCCGACCCGGAGTCTCGATTTCAGCCACGGCCGAATCGGAGCGCCTTTAAGATGTGACTTTAACTTGGGGTCCTTTCTATAGGATATCCTCCGGGTGGTTACGCTGCCCCCCCTGCTGGCCACACGCAGAACATCTGAGAGGGGAATGTGGTTTTAAGAGTGAAAAAAAGGATGGAAATTTCCCAAAATAATCAATTCACTGTGAACCCTCCTCACCTGGGTCGGTAGAACCTTCTTTTGCATCTGCAACCTTAATAAACACGCCGCCTTCTTCTGCAAAAAAACAACAAAAAAAACAGAACATAAAGCTGGGCAAAAAAATCAGCCGGGGCAGGTGAGCTCGCTCGCTCCTCTAGCTACCTGCGGTCAGAGGTCATTAACCGCTTCCCTGCCGAGCATCGACACTGAGATAAACGGCACAGCGAGTGCTTGAAGTAAATTTGAACTGTGGAGATGCGGGCGATGTGACTGACAGATCGCAACCGGAGAATTACCAGAAAACGCATGCAAACTTGCCCAAAAACAGCAATTTTCACCTGTATATACTTGCTAACTTTAAAAGCACAGAACCAGTGTATTAATGTCAGTTTGGAGCCCGTGATGGTATAGGTCGCTCACAATGGAGCCGCTCTTTGTCTCTCCAGTTGTCGGCTGCCTGAGGATGATGGGAATGGCAGCCTTAAAAGCAGCAAGAACGGCTGTGCTTATGCTGTGACCGCTGACGCTTGAAGCCAGAGTCGGCCTTTGTGTGCCACGTCCGCCGTTCCACAACCACCTACCCTGACTGCTGGGGGTCGGGTTAATGGAGAACTGCTTGACTGTGGTGCACTCCGCTTCACAGACCAGCGTCTTCAGCAACGGCAGGATGTCGTCCACTCCGTACTGCACGCACTCGAACATCATCCGCCTGAGGAATCCCGCGTTGAACAGCGACCCAGACCTGAGCAGAGGACGACGGCGGGAAAAGATCAGCGAAGAGAAGAAACGAAGGTGGCGAGGAGGAACGCGGCAAGAACCGAGGAGGAGGTCAATATTAATAAATTCTGCTTCCTGGGCTGAGGGACACATACACCTTTATCAAGGTCCTAAAAGCAAAGTGCATGGAGGTGAAGCATGTACCAAAGCCCTCAGCTGCGTATATTAACCCCCCCGGATATACAGTCAGGTCCAGAAATATTGGGACATGGACACAATTGTAACATCTTTGGCTCTATACACCACCACAATGGAGTTGGAATGAAACAAACACAATGTGCTTTAACTGCAGACTGTCAGCTTTAATTTGAGGGTATGTACATCCAACTCAGGTGAACGGTGTAGGACTTACAGCAGTTTGCAGATGTGCCCCCACTTGTTAAGGGACCAAAGGTAATGGGACAGAATAATAATCATAAATCAAACTTTCCCTTCTTAATACTTGGTTACAAATCCTTTGCAGTCAATCACAGCCTGAAGTCTGGAACGCATAGACATCACCAGACGCTGGGTTTCATCCCTGGTGATGCTCTGCTAGGCCTCTACTGCAACTGTCTTCAGTTCCTGCTTGTTCTTGGGGCATTTTCCCTTCAGTTTTGTCTTCAGCAAGTGAAACGCTGCTCAATGGGATTCAGGTCAGGTGATTGACTTGGCCATTGCATAACATTCCACTTCTGTCCCTTCAAAAACTCTTTGCTTGCTTTTGCAGTATGCTTTGGGTCATTGTCCATCTGCACTGTGAAGCACCGTCCAATGAGTTCTGCAGCATTTGGCTGAATGTGAGCAGATAATATTGCCCCAAACACTTCAGAATTCATCCTGCTGCTTTTGTCAGCGTCACATCATCAATAAATACAAGAGAACCAGTTCCATTGGAAGCCATACATGCCCACGTCATGACACTACCACCACCATGCTTCACTGATGAGGTGGTATGCTTAGGATCATGAGCAGTTCCTTTCCTACTGCATACTCTTCTCTTCCCATCACTCTGGTACAAGTTGATCTTGGTCTCATCTGTCCATAGGATCTTGTTCCAGAACTGTGAAGGCTTTGTTAGGTGTTGTTTGACGAACTCTAATCTGGCCTTCCTGTTTTTGAGGCTCACCAATGGTTTACATCTTGTGGTGAACCCTCTGTATTCACTCTGGTGAAGTCTTCTCTTGATTGTTGACTTTGACACACATACACCTACCTCCTGGAGAGTGTTCTTGATCTGGCCAACTGTTGTGAAGGGTGTTTTCTTCACCAGGGAAAGAATTCTCCGTTCATCCACCACAGTGGTTTTCCGTGGTCTCCCAGGTCTTTTGGTGTTGCTGAGCTCACGGTGCGTTCCTTCTTTTTGAGAATGTTCCAAACAGTTGTTTTGGCCATGCCTAATGTTCTTGCTATCTCTCTGATGGGTTTGTTTTGTTTCTTCAGCCTAATGATGGCTTGCTTCACTGATAGTGACAGCTCTTTGGATCTCATCTTGAGAGTTGACAGCAACAGATTCCAAATGCAAATAGTACACTTGAAATGAACTCTGGGCCTTTTATCTGCACATTGTAATTGGGGTAATGAGGGAATATCACACACCTGGCCATGGAGCAGCTGAGAAGCCCATGTCCCATTACTTTTGGTCCCTTAACAAGTGGGGGCACATCTGCAAACTGCTGTAAGTCCTACACCGTTCACCTGAGTTGGATGTACATACCCTCAAATTAAAGCTGACAGTCTGCAGTTAAAGCACATTGTGTTTGTTTCATTCCAACTCCATTGTGGTGATGTATAGAGCCAAAGATGTAACAATTGGGTCCATGTCCCAATATTTCTGGACCTGACTGTACACCCGGACCTGGAAATAAAACGGCCCCCCATTCGCTGCAAGGACAGCGCTTTCCCAGTGTCGTTCCGTCACCCTGATCTGCCATGACAGAGTCTGGCCGGAAAATCAGTGTATAACAAACTGGGTTACTCACCACATCGGGCCGAGATTCACCGCGGACCGGCCGGTCATGCTCTTATGGCAGTCGCAGGGGAGCTGCTTGTAGGGATTCTCTGTGTAAAAATAAATAAATAGGAATAAACACCACAAAGCGTCACGAACCGTCGCACTACATCAGTGCGATGGATCAGAAGACGCAGACAGCGCTTCCATTTATCAGAGCGTGGAGGGAGTGCAGCTCCCGTCGCTCATGGTTTGGCACTTCCTGCATTTCCCAGTCCCCGGGGGGGTGGTGTACGGCGCGCACGTGATGCCGTGCTTACCTTCCACCATATTCCCCTCTTTCTGGAAGACCCTTTCCTCGCACCAGTGGCAGTGGATGAGCATGTTTATCTTCTTGATACTCTCGTCGGCCTGGCTCGGTCCTCTCACCACCCGGACGATCACCAGGACAAAGTGCTCCAACGCCACCGACAGCAGGACCTCGATGCCCTTGTTACAGCGAGCCGCCGCTCTGCCGAGAGATCACACCGTTAGCGTTGCGTTAAAAGTCCCCGATGTGGCCAAGGACACGTGGCGACGCCTGCCGTTACCTGGCGATCGAGCACAACACGATCCTCGCCGCCAGCTCCTTGAAGTACTCGGTTCTGATGATGTTGCACCCGTAGTGACGTTTCGCCACGTGTAACGTCTTGGCGTAGAGGGACCCTGTGTCTGTGGACGTCACGGAAACGATCCCCATGTTCCGGACATTCCGGAAAGCGGCGTCCAAGTAATTCACGGACGCTCCGAAAGGGTCCAGGTGTCTGGCGGGGGAGACAATGACATGCATGAGACGAGCGGTAAAGGCAAGCGTCCCGCGATGATTTGTGACCGGAGGCGCGGCGCTTACATGTAATCGAAGGATCGCAGGTGCATCAGGACGTTGGCGTCTGACTGGGTGACCTCTACACTCCCCGCATACTCGTCTCCTCCGTCCAGCTCCTCCTCTGCTTCTCCCGCGCTCTTGTCCAGCACCTTCATCTTGTTGAGTGTGCAGTTTTCACGGATCATCGCGACTGACTGCTCGCCGATATCGTTGATCGTGACCTTCACAGAGTCCCCGAGGTGCTTCGCCCACTGTAACCCCATGACGCCTGGGGAGTGAAAAAAAAAACAAAACATTGTCCAGCAACGTCGCATACATGAAACCGTGCGAGATCGATTCTGCTGGACCTGGGAATTTTCCAGGAATATTATAATTTTGGCAGAGGTTTCCGACCCTCAGGTCCAGGGCTGCCATCAGAAATCGTGGGGCCCCTTACTGATACACTGGTTGGCCCCCCCCCTCCGTCAGCTGCCCATTGCAATAAACCATTTAAAAATATAACATTTTTGCCTTTTTCTGCAAACCTTATTTTACTGGAAATGGGATAAATCCCTGGTGGTCCAGCAAGGGGATACAAAGCGTTCCCTGGTGCAGATCATACCAAATCGACCCGGCCGTTATGAGCCAGGGTGCCCTGACCGGCCTCTAGATGCTGCGGCCCACTGGCAAAACGCCTGGTGTCTTGGTTGACCAGTTCTAGGTGACATGGAGGAGCCCTTACGTATTTGGCACTTAAAAGGTGCACATAGGGTTTTGCAAGGGCCCCCTGAATCATGTCATGGGCTGTCACCCCCAGCAGGCCAGGTTTGCAGGATATGTGACGCACAGCACAGGTGATATGATTTGCTGATCAGCGATTGCAGGATCCAGTCTGCGTTTCCCCAAGGGAATCCTGCAAACCTGGCCTGTTCGGGGGACCTGAGGACCAGGGTTTATAAACACGGTCGCTGGGCATTTTCATGATGCGTTAAGTCACTAATTGAAGGATTGCGCCCTTAAAGTTTGCTTCTTTCACTTTTTCGTGGGGAGCCCTGTATACGTCCTCTGGGTTCTAATTGAATCGTTTGATTGGGCAGTGATCTCCGTGCCGCGGGAGCCCCGGGTGATGTCACAGCGCGTGAATCGGCCGGGAAGGGGGGGGGGGAAGGTAATTCTTAAAGCAATTTTTTATTAAAAATAAGGATTTTTCAAGTTGTTTAAAATTGACGCCGGATTCAAAAAAAGAAACAAAATCCTCCGAGTGTTAACGCTGCGATGCATGATGGGTACATACCGGTGGATCCAAACGCATCTAGGCACTCGAGCGGACTCTTCTCCTGAGCGAGTACGGCGAGTGAGCAGAATATCAGCTGCCTGGAAGAAAAGAGGATTAGACGTTCTAGATATATAGTATACGCCGCAGTATCTGTGAGAGGGAACCTTTACCTGAGCGTGGAGCGAGCAGAGCTTCCTCTGACAGCCACTACAACAACGTACACAAAACAATGATTTCCAGATCCACTGTCGCTCTGCATGCAAACTTCATGCAGACTACAGGGCAGCGTCTTACAGCTTGCAGGATCATCCAGTCAGCAACTTCCCTGGACCAGTACGGTGATATATTTTGTAAAAGGGGGTCAGTGGGTAAACGCCCCCCCCCCTCCTGTTTTAGCTTCCGTGTGATTTTTGGTTCTCAATGATCTTACCTGTTGCTTTTCATTTTCGGGTTGAAAAACGTTCCTGATTTCTGCGGCGTCTTGAAGTTTGGAAGCACCTGGACGTCGGTGTTTGATTCGTGCAGGATCTGGTGCGTCCTGACCGCAGGGACTACGAGGACGAACACAGAGGATTCCTCTGTCAGGCGAGGATTTATAAACATTCATATACCTCCAGGGAGGGGTCTACTGGGATACGGAGGTGATGCAGACCCCAAGGGGGAGGGGGGAGGGGGAGACATACCGGGCGACTGGACGTCCGTCTCCCCTTTGTTGACGTGTCGCTTTATGTGACTCAGCATTTCGCATCTTCTCTTGGCGACGGTCGCGGAGCAGATGATGCAGTGATAATGGACCTCGATCTTCCTAGACGCCTGCGAGGCAGGAGGACACGAGGAGACGTTAACAAGGCCTGTCATTTTCCTGCGAGCAGAAGCCGAGCGTTTAGACCGTCCGACAAAACCCGAGAAACGGACAAACACGAATTTACATGGAGGGTCTGGACGAGAAACCGGTTCATTCCAGCTTCACCCGATGGGCATCACTTTCATCTAAACATTGTGCCAAGAGATACATAGTATTTTTACATGGCGCGATCTCCTGCTTACACGGGGTCTGCATTATCAGCATACAGACAGATGCAGTAAATGTGCTGCAGACAGATAATAAAATGGTGGGATCTCCTGCTTATGGGGGTTTGTAGTGATCAGAATGAGATTATTAGCAATGCAATATCTGTATGTGCTGCATAACGCCTGTGTATGGCAATGACAGCAACACCTTGTATCTGTATGTGCTGCATAATGCCTGTGTATGGCAATTACAGCAACACCTGGTATCTGTATGTGCTGCATAATGCCTGTGTGTGACAATTACAGCAACACCTTGTATCTGTATGTGCCGCATAATGCCTGTGTATGGCAATTACAGCAACACCTTGTATCTGTATGTGCCACATAATGCCTGTGTATGGCAATTACAGCAACACCTGGTATCTGTATGTGCTGCATAATGCCTGTGTGTGGCAATGACAGCAACACCTTGTATCTGTATGTGCTGCATAATGCCTGTGTATGGCAATTACAGCAACACCTGGTATCTGTATGTGCTGCATAATGCCTGTGTATGGCAATTACAGCACACCTTGTATCTGTATGTGCCGCATAATGCCTGTGTATGGCAATTACAGCAACACCTTGTATCTGTATGTGCCACATAATGCCTGTGTATGGCAATTACAGCAACACTTGTATCTGTATGTGCTGCATAATGCCTGTGTATGGCAATTACAGCAACACCTTGTATCTGTATGTGCTGCATAATGCCTGTGTATGGCAATTACAGCAACACCTTGTATCTGTATGTGCTGCATAATGCCTGTGTGTGACAATTACAGCAACACCTTGTATATGTATGTGACGCATAATGCCTGTGTATGGCAATTACAGCAACACCTTGTATCTGTATGTGCCACATAATGCCTGTGTATGGCAATTACAGCAACACCTTGTATCTGTATGTGCCGCATAATGCCTGTGTATGGCAATTACAGCAACACCTTGTATCTGTATGTGCTGCATATATGCCTGTGTATGGCAATTACAGCAACACTTGTATCTGTATGTGCTGCATAATGCCTGTGTATGGCAATTACAGTAACACCTTGTATCTGTATGTGCTGCATAATGCCTGTGTATGGCAATTACAGCAACACCTGGTATCTGTATGTGCTGCATAATGCCTGTGTATGGCAATTACAGCAACACCTTGTATCTGTATGTGCTGCATATATGCCTGTGTATGGCAATTACAGCAACACCTTGTATCTGTATGTGCTGCATAATGCCTGTGTATGGCAATTACAGTAACACCTTGTATCTGTATGTGCTGCATAATGCCTGTGTATGGCAATTACAGCAACACCTGGTATCTGTATGTGCTGCATAATGCCTGTGTATGGCAATTACAGCAACACCTTGTATCTGTATGTGCTGCATAATGCCTGTGTATGGCAATTACAGCAACACCTTGTATCTGTATGTGCTGCATAATGCCTGTGTATGGCAATTACAGCAACACCTTGTATCTGTATATGCTGCATAATGCCTGTGTGTGCAAATTACAGCAACACCTTGTATCTGTATGTGCTGCAAAATGCCTGCGTATGGCAATTACAGCAACACCTTGTATCTGTATGTGCCGCATAATGCCTGTGTATGGCAATTACAGTAACACATTGTATCTGTATGTGCTGCATAATGCCTGTGTATGGCATTACAGCAACACCTTGTATCTGTATGTGCCGCATAATGCCTGTGTGTGCAAATTACAGCAACACCTTGTATCTGTATGTGCTGCAAAATGCCTGCGTATGGCAATTACAGCAACACCTTGTATCTGTATGTGCCGCATAATGCCTGCGTATGGCAATTACAGCAACACCTTGTATCTGTATGTGCCGCATAATGCCTGCGTATGGCAATTACAGCAACACCTTGTATCTGTATGTGCCGCATAATGCCTGTGTATGGCAATTACAGCAACACCTTGTATCTGTATGTGCCGCATAATGCCTGTGTATGGCAATTACAGCAATACCTTGTATTGTATGTGCCGCATAATGCCTGTGTATGGCAATTACAGCAACACCTTGTTCTGTATGTGCTGCATAATGCCTGGTGTATGGCAATTACAGCAAACCTTGTATCTGTATGTGCCACATAATGCCTGTGTATGGCAATTACAGTAACACCTTGTATCTGTATGTGCTGCATAATGCCTGTGTATGGCAATTACAGCAACACTTGTATCTGTATGTGCTGCATAATGCCTGTGTATGGCAATTACAGCAACACCTTGTATCTGTATGTGCTGCATAATGCCTGTGTATGGCAATTACAGTAACACCTTGTATCTGTATGTGCTGCATAATGCCTGTGTATGGCAATTACAGCAACACCTGGTATCTGTATGTGCTGCATAATGCCTGTGTATGGCAATTACAGCAACACCTTGTATCTGTATGTGCTGCATAATGCCTGTGTATGGCAATTACAGCAACACCTTGTATCTGTATGTGCTGCATAATGCCTGTGTATGGCAATTACAGCAACACCTTGTATCTGTATATGCTGCATAATGCCTGTGTGTGCAAATTACAGCAACACCTGGTATCTGTATGTGCTGCATAATGCCTGTGTATGGCAATTACAGCAACACCTTGTATCTGTATGTGCTGCATAATGCCTGTGTATGGCAATTACAGCAACACCTTGTATCTGTATGTGCTGCATAATGCCTGTGTATGGCAATTACAGCAACACCTTGTATCTGTATATGCTGCATAATGCCTGTGTGTGCAAATTACAGCAACACCTTGTATCTGTATGTGCTGCAAAATGCTGCGTATGGCAATTACAGCAACACCTTGTATCTGTATTGTGCCGCATAATGCCTGCGTATGGCAATTACAGCAACACCTTGTATCTGTATGTGCCGCATAATGCCTGTGTATGGCAATTACAGCAACACTTGTATCTGTATGTGCCGCATAATGCCTGTGTATTGGCAATTACAGCAACACCTTGTATCTGTATGTGCTGCATAATGCCTGTGTATGGCAATTACAGCAATACCTTGTATCTGTATGTGCCGCATAATGCCTGTGTATGGCAATTACAGCAACACTTGTATCTGTATGTGCTGCATAATGCCTGTGTATGGCAATTACAGCAACACCTTGTATCTGTATATGCTGCATAATGCCTGTGTGTGCAAATTACAGCAACACCTTGTATCTGTATGTGCTGCAAAATGCCTGCGTATGGCAATTACAGCAACACCTTGTATCTGTATGTGCCGCATAATGCCTGTGTATGGCAATTACAGTAACACATTGTATCTGTATGTGCTGCATAATGCCTGTGTATGGCATTACAGCAACACCTTGTATCTGTATGTGCCGCATAATGCCTGTGTGTGCAAATTACAGCAACACCTTGTATCTGTATGTGCTGCAAAATGCCTGCGTATGGCAATTACAGCAACACCTTGTATCTGTATGTGCCGCATAATGCCTGCGTATGGCAATTACAGCAACACCTTGTATCTGTATGTGCCGCATAATGCCTGTGTATGGCAATTACAGCAACACCTTGTATCTGTATGTGCCGCATAATGCCTGTGTATGGCAATTACAGCAACACCTTGTATCTGTATGTGCTGCATAATGCCTGTGTATGGCAATTACAGCAATACCTTGTATCTGTATGTGCCGCATAATGCCTGTGTGTGCAAATTACAGCAACACCTTGTATCTGTATGTGCTGCAAAATGCCTGCGTATGGCAATTACAGCAACACCTTGTATCTGTATGTGCCGCATAATGCCTGCGTATGGCAATTACAGCAACACTTGTATCTGTATGTGCCGCATAATGCCTGTGTATGGCAATTACAGCAACACCTTGTATCTGTATGTGCCGCATAATGCCTGTGTATATGGCAATTACAGCAACACCTTGTATCTGTATGTGCTGCATAATGCCTGTGTATGGCAATTACAGCAATACCTTGTATCTGTATGTGCCGCATAATGCCTGTGTATGGCAATTACAGCAACACCTTGTATCTCTACTGTACAGGGATTTACACTCATTATAACCCTCCAAATTCATTTATACGCCGTTAGTGAAAGGGTTAACTATAATTGCTCTTTTTGGCGTCGGCCGCACGGAGGAGGGGGAGGAGAGGTCCTGCATTACCTCACCCTTGCTTTGATCCCCACTCGGCTGCAGACACGGCAGGCAGCATATGCACATCCTGTACCCTGCAGCAGGAAACACAAAAAAAAGGGATATTTTGGGATCGTTCCATCGATGCACATTTTTATTTACACTCACAAAATCCTGATTGCGCGCAGTTAACGTTTTTTTAAGACATTTTTATTTTTGTAAAAACCCTTTAATTTTTTTTTTATACATTTATGTTTTTTCATAATTTTCTAAAGCCTTTTTTTTAATTAAACCTTTATTTTTTAGAAACGCTGTGAGGGGTTTATACTGGTTTGTGTCCGTTGTGACACGTTGTGGTTTTTCCCTCATTGTTTTTCTGTGCTGCTTTTGTAATAAAGTAAGGAAAGCAAATACTCGCCTCCGAGTGGGCGGAAAATATAAAACACACAAAACACACACATATAACTTTATAAACATTGAAAGAAATAAACAGCTTCCCCCTCGTACAAAACCAATCAGAACCCTTCAATGTGTCCCCCCCCCCCCAAAAAGAAAATGAACATTAATAAGAGTGAGGCGAGCGAGTCGGGAGAACTTCATAATAAATAAATAAATAAATAAAGGGGGGGGGTCTCAAACCTTCAAACTCCACCGAGACTTTCCAGTGCAGGTTCTGCAGGTGTTTGAGCAGTTTGGTGATGTGGCAGGATTTGAAGCCCTCCTCGGGACACAGCGGACACTGCTTTTTATCACCTGGAAAAGGGGGAAATAAATAAAAATTATTATAATAAAGAGATTAAATGTTTCTCCTAAAAGCTCAACAATACGATCGCGTCACTGAGCTCCCCACGCCGCGCCACTGAGCTCCCCACGCCGCGTCAATTAGCTCCCCACGCCGCGTCAATTAGCTCCCCACGCCGCGTCAATTAGCTCCCCACGCCGCGTCAATTAGCTCCCCACGCCGCGTCACTGAGCTCCCCACGCCGCGTCACTGAGCTCCCCACGCCGCGTCACTGAGCTCCACACGCCGCGTCACTGAGCTCCACACGCCGCGTCACTGAGCTCCCCACGCCGCGTCAATTAGCTCCCCACGCCGCGTCAATTAGCTCCCCACGCCGCGTCACTGAGCTCCCCACGCCGCGTCACTGAGCTCCCCACGCCGCGTCACTGAGCTCCCCACGCGGCGTCAATTAGCTCCCCACGCGGCGTCAATTAGCTCCCCACGCGGCGTCAATTAGCTCCCCACGCGGCGTCAATTAGCTCCCCACGCGGCGTCAATTAGCTCCCCACGCGGCGTCAATTAGCTCCCCACGCGGCGTCAATTAGCTCCCCACGCGGCGTCAATTAGCTCCCCACGCGGCGTCAATTAGCTCCCCACCCGCGTCAATTAGCTCCCCATGTCGCGTCAATAAGCTCCCCACGCCGCGTCACTGAGCTCCCCACACCGCGTCACTGAGCTCCCCACGCCGCATCAATGAGTTCCCCACTGCGCGACAATGAGCTCCCCACATCGCGTTCCGATCATTCCCAGGATTAACCCCTGCAGGGAATTAGCCTAAAAAGTACAGTAAC
The DNA here is from genome assembly GCA_009667805.1 of Leptobrachium leishanense. Taxonomy (NCBI): domain Eukaryota; kingdom Metazoa; phylum Chordata; class Amphibia; order Anura; family Megophryidae; genus Leptobrachium; species Leptobrachium leishanense. Next base: position 160,510,171 of record CM019070.1, on the reverse strand, counting down.
AGCGTCGCCACTCAGCACAAACGAGTACGTGGACAGTCCCTCAAACACATTTACAGGACGCGGCGGGCGCGCATTTACAGGATGCGGCGGGCGCGCATTTACAGGATGCGGCGGGCGCGCATTTACAGGATGCGGCGGGCGCGCATTTACAGGATGCGGCGGGCGCGCATTTACAGGACACGGCGGGCGCGCATTTACAGGACGCGGCGGGCGCGCATTTACAGGACGCGGCGGGCGCACTCACTGCTGCTCTGCATCACCAGCGCCTCTAGGTCCGACAGGTTTTTCTGGATGGAAATGTGTTTTCCTGCGGGAAGGAGAGAAAGAAAAAGAGGACGAAGAAAAATGGGAAAAACTGAGAATGTAAAGACCGTAAATATAACAGCCCCCAGGGACAGCAGATCCGGCCGGCGAGCCTCCCGCAGCCCCCCCCCGGGACAGCAGATCCAGCCGGCGAGCCTCCCGCAGCCCCCCCCCGGGACAGCAGATCCGGCCAGCGAGCCTCCCGCAGCCCCCCCCACCGGGACAGCAGATCCAGCCGGCGAGCCTCCCGCAGCCCCCCCCCCCCGGGACAGCAGATCCGGCCAGCGAGCCTCCCGCAGCCCCCCCCACCGGGACAGCAGATCCGGCCGGCGAGCCTCCCGCAGCCCCCCCCACCGGGATAGCAGATCCGGCCAGCGAGCCTCCCCCCGGGACAGCAGATCCGCCCGGCGAGCCTCCCGCAGCCCCCCCCCCCCCCGGGACAGCAGATCCGGCCCAGCGAGGCCTCCCGCAGCCACCCCCCCCCCCCGGACACCAGACATGGCCAGCGAGCCCCCCCCTCCCCCCCAGTGGAGATTATTCTGGTACCAGTGAAAGTGTTTTTGTAACTGACCTCTGACGGCCGGATCCGCGAGGTTCTCGCAGGTCGCCGCGCCACTGCTCAGGATCTCCGGATCCAGCTCGAGGTGATCGTTCTCGGTCAATGGTTCACCTGGAAACAAGCAGCGACATCAGAAACCGCGCCCGGCGACCAGAAACACCAAGATATGAAACTGACAGATTCAGCCTCTGCATCATCACACGTCACCGAAATGTTACCAGAAACAGAGTCTTCTGCAGCGACGGCTCCATCCACCAGCGAGGCGTCTGTGGGGCGACTCCGACCCTCACCCGATTCATCTGAAACACAAAGCGGTGATTTAATGAGGAATATTCCGGAAAATGTGTGAAAAAAAGTATTAGGGATCATTCACAAAACGGCGACGATGGTCACTGCCGGCAGCTCCGGAAAAGAGAACTCACCGCACTGCGCCGAGACTGCTCTTTTATCTGCCGACTCCCGTGATGACCCCTGCACCCCACGACGAACACAGCTGACCCCGGCACCCCCCGCAACGAACCTGGCCGACCCCGCGACGAACCCACCTGACCCCGCGACGAACCCACCTGACCCTGGCACCCCCGCGACGAACCCGGCGACCCGTGACGAACCCACCTGACCCTGGCACCCCCCGCGACGTACTCAACCAACCCCTGCGATTAATCCAATCACCACTGTGCCAAACCCATCCAATACCATCACCCCCTCTACGCTCTCCAACCTGCCCTTTCCTTGCACCCCCCCATGTCACCTTGTTGCCCCTCAGCCCCCCCTTCCCATGTCACCTTGTTGCCCCTCAGCCCCCCGTGTCACCTTGTTGCCCCTCAGCCCCCCCGTGTCACCTTGTTGCCCCTCAGCCCCCCGTGTCACCTTGTTGCCCCTCAGCCCCCCGTGTCACCTTGTTGCCCCTCAGCCCCCCCGTGTCACCTTGTTGCCCCTCAGCCCCCCGTGTCACCTTGTTGCCCTCAGCCCCCGTGTCACCTTGTTGCCCCTCCCCCCCGTGTCACCTTGTTGCCCCTCAGCCCCCCGTGTCACCTTGTTGCCCCTCAGCCCCCCGTGTCACCTTGTTGCCCCTCAGCCCCCGTGTCACCTTGTTGCCCCTCAGCCCCCCCGTGTCACCTTGTTGCCCCTCAGCCCCCCCGTGTCACCTATGTTGCCCCTCAGCCCCCCCGTCACCTCGTTGCCCCTCAGCCCCCGTGTCACCTTGTTGCCCCTCAGCCCCCCGTGTCACCTCGTTGCCCCTCAGCCCCCTGTCACCTTGTTGCCCCTCAGCCCCCCGTGTCACTTGTTGCCCCTCAGCCCCCCGTGTCACCTCGTTGCCCCTCAGCCCCCGTGTCACCTTGTTGCCCCTCAGCCCCCCGTGTCACCTTGTTGCCCCTCAGCCCCTCGCTGCTCCATCATTCACTCTCACGCTGTGCTGAGGCCGCGCGCCTGGATACAGAGATTGACCCGGAACTACTTCCTCCTGCAGGGACCGGGGAGCAGGCGTGACCAGCCGAGCGCCGAGAAACCGACCGGAACACCGGCAGCCTGAGCCTCTGTCCCTGCAGCAGGAAGCAGATTTACCACCGGACGAGGCGAGAGTGCGATAAAATACCGCGAAACTCTCAATCCGGGCGGGTTTTACGGGTTTGAAGCCCCCCCCCCCCTAAAACACACATCGGAAACACTCGGCAATCTCCGGAAAAACGCCGAACTTGGTGTCCCCGCCCACCTGTCAATCACAAATGTAAATATGGGGGAAAGACCACTGGGGAAGAGCTTATCCACACAGAGGGGGCGGGTTTATCCACACAGAGGGGAGGGGCTTATCCACACAGAGGGGGCGGTTTATCCACACAGAGGGGGCGGGTTTATCCACACAGAGGGGCGGGTTATCCACACAGAGGGAAGAGCTTATCCACACAGAGGGGGCGGGTTTATCCACACAGAGGGGGCGGTTTATCCACACAGAGGGGCGGGTTATCCACACAGAGGGGCGGGTTTATCCACACAGAGGGGGGTTTATCCACACAGAGGGGGCGGGTTTATCCACACAGAGGAGAGGGGCCTATCCACGCAGAGGGAGGGGCTTATCCACACAGAGGGGGCGTTTTATCCACACAAAGGAGAGGGGCTTATCCACACAGAGGGGGAGGGGTTTATCCACGCAGAGGGGGGCTTATCCACACAGAGGGGGCGGTTTATCCACACAAGAGGAGAGGGGCCTATCCACACAGAGGGGAGGGGCTTATACACACAGAGGGGAGGGGCTTATCCACACAGAGGAGGGGCTTACCCACACAGAGGGGAGGGGCTTATACACACAGAGGGGAGGGGCTTATCCACACAGAGGGAGGGGCTTACCCACACAGAGGAAAGGGCCTATCCACACAGAGGGGAGGGGTTTATCCACACAGAGGGGAGGGGCTTATCCACACAGAGGGGAGGGGCTTATCCACAAAGAGGGGAGGGGCTTATCCACACAGAGGGGATGGGGCAGGTCACATGATCTCACTATAGATTTTTATAAATACACCTAAGGGTTATGTTTTATCAGTTTGTTTCCTTTTAGCCTCAAATATTTAATTCACCTGTTTATCCTCCCCTCCCCCGCCCGGGTTTTATTGTTAAATTCTATGAAAACGCATTTTTTTTTGCTTTAATTCACAATAAATGTGATTTCACGCACATATCTGTCATTTTCCTGGTTTTATTTCCCCGGACGCGGAGCTCGATTTAAGCGTTCGCCGATAGATACAGGTTTAGTGTTTTTTTTAGCTCAGATTGGGCATTTTTTGGGTCTGGCAGATTTAATTCAGGCGTTTCCCGTTATCTCAGATCGGGGCCAATTCGTATATATGTTTACTAAACTGTACTTTCACCAAATACAGGCGAATTCACAGAGAAATACAGTGCGATTCGGCGGCACCGACGTTCTCCCACAGCAGAATACTGTGCGTTCTATTCACGGAATGAAGAATTGCCTCGGAATGGACTGATTTCAGTGATTTCAGTGATTTCAATCCGCGCCTCGATTCACAAATCCCGCTCAGGAATCATTTCCTGCGTAACCAATCAGATTCCTTCCATACCGTTTCCTTTTCAATTCGTTATTTTGGAAGTTATTTTGGAGATTCGTTACGAAACCAACGCGCGCCTCTCGTTTCCATGTGCTCCATTTTTTCGAGGCACATAGATAGAAGCGCTGACCCACAAATCCCACCCAAAGACTGTTTCATATGGTGACCACGCACAGCAATATGCCGCCATCTTTGTTGTGATGACGGCTGCTGGAACCCAGAGAAATCTCAATGTATCCGTCCCGGTGAAATCAGAATCTTTACTGTCATATATTACTTATCGCTTGAAACTCCTCGTCTATAGGAAGAATCTGTTCTATATAAAAGTCTTAACCCTTTTTTTTGGATGTTATAAGGGTTATTCAGAGAGATTCGAAATGTCGCTGCACGTTCGGTGACTTTTCATTCCCTGCACGTCGGGGCGATTGGGCGATTCTATTTCACCGACCCTGCGGTGTATACGGCAAACACCACAGCGCCCCCGTAGTGCAGGGAAAACTCGCCGCAAACCCGCCGAACACTCACTGCCGACAAACAGCACCGTATTTCACTGCTGCCGAACAGGCACCGGACGTGCAAGCAATTCGCCAAAATCAGAATAGCCGAATGGCCCCAAAATGTCACCGTTTGCAGAATTTCAGTGTCCGGTTACATTTCGGTGCCAGATCGGCTGAATAACCCTGATAATCTTTCTCTGAATGTAATATCTAAACACACCACTAGGTGGCACTGTATGACCTCACCGCACGTCACTGCCTCACAGTATATGTTCAGTGACAGATTGAATATATTGAATAACACTGACAGGCGGCATTTGATTTTGTCTTTAGATATAAAGGTTATTCAGAGAGAGCAGATCTGGCACCAAAATGTAACCGGACACTGAATTTCAGCAAACGGGACATTTCGTGGCCATTCAGCTATTCTGAGAGCAGGCAGTTCGCCAAATTTTGGCAAATCGCTTGCACATACGGTGGCTGTTCGGCGGCAGTCAGGGTTATCCAAAGAGATTCGAAAAGTCACCGCACGTTCGGTGACTTTTCGTTCTCTTCAATTCGGTTCCTTTTGCCGATTGCATTTCGGTGACCCTGCGGTGTATTCAGCAAGCACCACAGGGCCCCCGAATTGCAGGGAAAAGCTGCCGCAAACCTGACGAAAACTAACCGAATGCAACAGGAGGCAGTGAATAAATTAGAAAAACCATTTGTATGAATCTGGGAAAAAGAAACACTGTTTGCAAAGAAACTACTGAGCGAAAATGTCTGAAATTTTCACAGGAGGTCCAGGGAATGATAATAAAGAGGGCTGTTACAAAAAAATAAGTAAACTGAAAAAAAAAATAAAAAAAAATCGGACTTTTAATTTTTTTTAAAAAAATTCAGAAAAATGCTTAAAGTATCCTAAAAAATCTATAAATAAAGAGACTTTTTGCTGCAGAATTTTATAATGAACGGTTTATTAGATATTGAATTAAAACAGGAATATTTTTAACATTGAAGCCTATGGGATTCGCCTGATTAAACCTGCCGAATTAAACCACCGAATGGCAGGGCATTTCGGGAACCTTTCACTGCTGGTTTGTGTTCTCTGAATAGCCGAAGCAGTGCTTTTCATGGGGATTTCACTGCCCTCGAACAGGCACCGTATGTTCAGGCAATTCGCCAGGATTTGGCGAATTGCCTGCTCTCTGGATGCGTTCGGTTACCTTTCTCAAGCAATTCGAATCTCTTTGGATAATGAGTGAAATCCCCCACAACTTGTGTCCACTTTGTCATTAATGATAGGATCAGAAACGGGACAGAGGCTTTTACGCCCAGCATAGGGACTGGCTGCTGTACATAGGGACCGGCTGCTGTACACAGGGACCGGCTGCTGTACAGAGGGACCAGCTGTTGTACACAAGGACCGGCTGCTGTACACAGGGACCGGCTGCTGTACACAAGGACCAGCTGCTGTACACAGGGACCGGCTGCTGTACACAGGGACCGGCTGCTGTACACAGGGACCGGCTGTTGTACACGAGGACCGGCTGCTGTACACAGGGACCGGCTGCTGTACATAGGGACCGGCTGTTGTACACAGGGACGGCTGTTGTACACAGGGACCGGCTGCTGTACACAGGGACCGGCTGTTGTACACGAGGACCGGCTGCTGTACACAGGGACCGGCTGCTGTACATAGGGACCGGCTGTTGTACACAGGGACGGCTGTTGTACACAGGGACCGGCTGCTGTACATGTGTGAGAGGCTGAACCCGATGAACGCATGTCTTTTTTCAGCCTATGTAACTATGTAACACAGGGACCGGCTGCTGTACACAGGGACCGGCTGCTGTACACAGGGACCAGTTGTTGTACACAGGAACCGGCTGCTGTACACAGGGATCGGCTGCTGTACACAGGGACTGTCTGCTGTACACGGGGACCGGCTGCTGTACACGGGGATCGGCTGCTGTACACAGGGATCGGCGGCTGTACACAGGGACCGGCTGCTGTACACAGGGATCGGCTGCTGTACACAGGGATCGGCTGCTGTACACAGGGACCCTCTATAGTTGAGCTGATCCTCTTTGTTTCCTGGCTGCGCGTCAGCATCTGGATTAGTCAGGTGACATTGTTTTGCTAATTGTTACATTTCCATACTTACAGGGTTATCCAAAGAGATTCGAAAAGTCACTGCACGTTCGGTGACTTTTCGTTCTCTTCAATTCGGTTCCTTTTGCCGATTGCATTTCGGTGACCCTGCGGTGTATTCAGCAAGCACCACAGGGTCCCCGAATTGCAGGGAAAAGCTGCTGCAAACCCGACGAAAACTAACCGAATGCACGCTGAAAACAAGCAAAAACATCTGGATTAACCTTCGAAGAGGAGCCGAACAGGAGCCGAAAAGGAGCCGAATCACACAGAGCTGAAGCAGCTGTGACGTAGAGGAGGCAGTGAATAAATTAGAAAAACCATTTGTATGAATCTGGGAAAAAGAAACGCTGTTTGCAAAGAAACTACTGAGCGAAAATGTCTGAAATTTTCACAGGAGGTCCAGGGAATGATAATAAAGAGGGCTGTTACAAAAAAAATAAGCAAACTGAAAAAATAAAATAAAAAAAAATCGGACTTTTAAAAAAAAAAAAAAAAAAAAAAAAATGCTTAAAGTATCCTAAAAAATCTATAAATAAAGAGACTTTTTGCTGCAGAATTTTATAATGAACGGTTTATTAGATATTGAATTAAAACGGGAATATTTTTAACATTGAAGCCTATGGGATTCTCCTGAATTAACTTGCCGAATTAAACCACCGAATGGCAGGGCATTAGGGGAACCTTTCACTGCTGGTTTGTGTTCTCTGAATAGCCGAAGCAGTGCTTTTTCATGGGGATTTCACTGCCCTCGAACAGGGACCGAACAGGCACCGTATGTTCAGGCAATTCGACAGGATTTGGCGAATTGCCTGCTCTCTGGATAGCCGAATGGCCAGGAAAGGTAACCGAACGCTGATTTTCAGCGTTCGGTTACCTTTCTCAAGCAATTCGGATCTCTTTGGATAACCCTGCAAATCCGTGTTAGCAACAATAACATCTCCAGGAGAGAAACAGCTTGTGCCGTAAATGAAGTCGCAAAAGGTCCGAGCCGTTACATCCGCAGCTCCTAGTCCTAATGTGTTCCAGTGTCTGTCAGCGTGTTCCAGTGTCTGTCAGCGTGTTCCAGTGTCTGTCAGCGTGTTCCAGTGTCTGTCAACATGTTCCAGTGTCTGTCAATGTGTTCCAGTGTCTGTCAATGTGTTCCAGTGTCTGTCAACATGTTCCAGTGTCTGTCAACGTGTTCCAGTGTCTGTCAATGTGTTCCAGTGTCTGTCAATGTGTTCCAGTGTCTGTCAATGTGTTCCAGTGTCTATTAACGTGTTCCAGTGTCTGTCAAAGTGCTCCAGTGTCTGTCAAAGTGCTCCAGTGTCTGTCGACGTGTTCCAGTGTCTGTCAACGTGTTCCAGTGTCTGTCAATGTGTTCCAGTGTCTGTCAATGTGTTCCAGTGTCTATTAACGTGTTCCAGTGTCTGTCAATGTGTTCCAGTGTCTATTAACGTGTTCCAGTGTCTGTCGATGTGTTCTAGTGTCTGTCGACGTGTTCCAGTGTCTGTCAATGTGTTCCAGTGTCTGTCAATGTGCTCCAGTGTCTGTCAATGTGCTCCAGTGTCTGTCAACGTGCTCCAGTGTCTGTCAACGTGTTCCAGTGTCTGTCAATGTGTTCCAGTGTCTATTAACGTGTTCCAGTGTCTGTCAATGTGCTCCAGTGTCTGTCGATGTGCTCCAGTGTCTGTCAAAGTGCTCCAGTGTCTGTCAACATGTTCCAGTGTCTGTCAATGTGTTCCAGTGTCTATTAACGTGTTCCAGTGTCTGTCAATGTGTTCCAGTGTCTGTCAATGTGTTCCAGTGTCTGTCAATGTGTTCCAGTGTCTGTTAACGTGTTCCAGTGTCTGTCAATGTGTTCCAGTGTCTATTAATGTGTTCCAGTGTCTGTCAATGTGTTCCAGTGTCTGTCAATGTGTTCCAGTGTCTGTCGATGTGTTCCAGTGTCTGTCGATGTGTTCCAGTGTCTGTCGATGTATTCCAGTGTCTGTCGATGTGTTCCAGTGCTTGTCAATGTGTTCCAGTGTCTGTTAACGTGTTCCAGTGTCTATTAACGTGTTCCAGTGCTTGTCAATGTGTTCCAGTGTCTATTAACGTGTTCCAGTGTCTGTCGCTGTGCTCCAGTGTCTGTCAATGTGTTCCAGTGTCTGTCAATGTGTTCCAGTGTCTGTCGATGTGTTCCAGTGTCTGTCAATGTGTTCCAGTGCTTGTCAATGTGTTCCAGTGTCTGTTAACATGTTCCAGTGTCTGTCAATGTGTTCCAGTGCTTGTCAATGTGTTCCAGTGTCTGTTAACATGTTCCAGTGTCTGTCAATATGTTCCAGTGTCTGTCAATGTGTTCCAGTGCTTGTCAATGTGTTCCAGTGTCTGTTAACATGTTCCAGTGTCTGTCAATATGTTCCAGTGTCTGTCGATGTGCTCCAGTGTCTATCAAAGTGCTCCAGTATCTGTCAATGTGTTCCAGTGTCTACTTAACATGGTTCTCAGTGTCTGTCAATATGTTCCATTCAGTGTCTGTCAAGTGTGTGTTTCCTCGTGCTTGTCAATGTGTTCCAGTGTCTGTTAACATGTTCCAGTGTCTGTCAATATGTTCCAGTGTCTGTCGATGTGCTCCAGTGTCTATCAAAGTGCTCCAGTATCTGTCAATGTGTTCCAGTGTCTATTAACGTGTTCCAGTGTCTGTTAACGTGTTCCAGTGTGTCAGTGTTTGTGCTGGCACTTGGTGAATAACCCCTTAGGTGATTATGCTGTGAATTGAAACCTGTTTCTCTCGGTGTTTCTCGCAGCACCTGTGTCACCGCCTGTTAAAGCCGTCATATGTGCTGGGAATATGAGATTAGGTATGTGGGTGTGAGACGACTTGTGTAACTGGGTATTATTTACAGAATATTTCATGCGAGTCAATTTCATAAAGGAGGGAGAATTACCGGAGCCCAACCCGAAGAATGAGGAAACGAACCGCGTGAATCACCGCCTGACCATTATCATATCATCAAAAGGAATGGCGCTGGAGGCGGAGCCATATATACACACCTGCGCGCCCTGAATATATAGAGGAGCCCCTAAAAAGACACCCGCATACCCTGAATATATGGAGGAGACCCTAAAAACACACCCACACACCCTGAATATATGGAGGAGCCCCTAAAAAGACACCCGCACACCCTGAATATATAGAGGAGCCCCTAAAAACACACCCACACACCCTGAATATATGGAGGAGCCCCTAAAAAGACACCCACACACCCTGAATATATAGAGGAACCCCTAAAGACACACCCACACACCCTGAATATATGGAGGAGCCCCTAAAAAGACACCCGCACACCCTGAATATATAGAGGAGCCCCTAAAAACACACCCACACACCCTGAATATATGGAGGAGCCCCTAAAAACACACCCACACACCCTGAATATATGGAGGAACCCCTAAAAACACACCCACACACCCTGAATATATGGAGGAGCCCCAAAAAAGACACCCGCACACCCTAAATATATGGAGGAGCCGAATAAAACACACCCTGAATATATGGAGGAGCCCCTAAAAACACACCCACACACCCTGAATATATGGAGGAACCCCTAAAAACACACCCACACATCCTGAATATATGGAGGAGCCCCTAAAAAGACACCCGCACACCCTAAATATATGGAGGAGCCGATAAAAACACACCCTGAATATATGGAGGAGCCCCTAAAAACACACCCACACACCCTGAATATATGGAGGAGACCCTAAAAAGACACCCACACACCCTGAATATATGGAGGAACCCCTAAAAATACACCCACACACCCTGAATATATGGAGGAGACCCTAAAAAGACACCCTTACAGTGGTGTCCCAAGGGGGGCGGGGGCGGCCCGCACCGGGTGACACCACCCCCTAAAATTTATTTATTTATTATTATTTTTTTTTACACAAAAATATTTTACCAGGAAGGATACATTGTGAATTCTCTCATTTTTAAGTATGTCCTGGGTGGGTAAGGCCTGGGCTGGCACTTTCCAGCGAGCAGTAAACAAACCACCACAAAGAGGATATTCACAGAGCACCGAAATGACGCAGACATAGTTCTGTTGTTCCCCGCACTTTGAGGAATCAAATTTCCCCGGTGAATTCATTGCAGGGTCCCTGAAGTGCAGGGAATCAGCCACCGAATGCCGCCACGAACCCGTCGCCTGCTGTGTTAAAAAAAAAACTACTGAATGAAAATGTCTGGAATTAACAATAAGATCCTATGAATGATAATAAAAAGGTATGTTACAGAAAAAAGAAGAAAATCCGATATTAGAAAAAAAAATGGAGTTATTGTTTTTTGAAAAATGCCTAAAACATAAAAAAATAAAATAAAACAATAAATAAAGAGATTTTTTGACTATGGATTAAAGGAATAAACGGTTTATTAGATATTGGATAAAAACAGGAATATTATTAATATTGAAGCCTATGGTGTTCGTTCGCCCTGAATAAACCTGCCGAATGAAAACACCGGACATCAGGACATCTCTTCGCTGTTCGGTGTCTCTGAACAGATTAACCATTACTTCTCTATGGGGGATTTCACTGCCGCCGAACAAGCACCGTACTTGCTGTCAGTTTGCCAAAATTTGTGTGTGTGAGCATATCACAGAGCTCCACAGCAATAAACCTCACAGTAATGTGCAACGTGTATATATGTGCATTCAGTATTATATGGGAGTAATGACTTATGAGTAAAAGTAATTTAAAAAACCTGTAAAACTCGGGGGGGGGGGTGACACCATAAGTTACCGCACCGGATGACACCATAAATTACCGCACCGGGTGACACCATAAGTTAACGCACCGGATGACTCCATAAGTTACCGCACCGGATGACACCATAAGTTACCGCACCGGATGACACCATAAGTTACCGCACCGGATGACACCATAAGTTACCGCACCGGGTGACACCATAAGTTACCGCACCGGATGACACCATAAGTTACCACACCGGATGACACCATAAATTACCGCACCGGATGACACCATAAGTTACCGCACCGGATGACACCATAAGTTACCGCACCGGGTGACACCATAAGTTACCGCACCGGGTGACACCATAAGTTACTGCACCGGGTGACACCAACCCTAGCCACTGCACCCACGCACCCTGAATATATGAAGGAGCCCCTAAAACAAAGGACAATATGGGGAAAAGGAGATTTAGCCCAAAATCTGCACACCTGGGAGTTACTAAAATGAATGTATATGGTCATACATATAGTTGTTTTTAGTGTAGATATCTATACATACACATACATATCTACACTATATTGCCAAAAGTATTGGCTCACCTGCCTTGACGCATATGAATTTAAGTGACATCCCATTCCTAATCCATAGGGTTCAATATGACATCGGTCCACCCTTTGCAGCTATAACAGCTTCATCTCTTCTGGGAAGGCTGTCACAAGGTTTAGGAGGGTGTTTATGGGAATTTGTGACCATTCTTCCAGAAGCGCATTTGTGAGGTCACACACTGATGTTGGACGAGAAGGTCTGGCTCTCAGTCTCCGCTCTAATTCATCCCAAAGGTGTTCTATCGGGTTGAGGTCAGGACTCTGTGCAGTCAAGTTCATCCACACCAGACTCTGTCATCCATGTCTTTATGGACCTTGCTTGGTGCACTGGTGCACAGTCATGTGGGAAGAGGAAGGGGCCAGCTCCAAACTGTTCCCACAAAGTTGGGAGCATGGAATTGTCCAAAATGTCTTTGTATTGCTGAAGCATTCAGAGTTCCTTTCACTGGAACTAAGGGCCAAGTCCAGCTCCTGAAAAACAACCCACACACCATAATCCCCCCCCCACCACCAAACTTTACACTTGGCACAATGCAGTCAGACAAGACAATCATTGTGCTCACAGAGTCATGGTTAACCCCAAAAGTACCAGACTCTGCCATATCAATACAGGGGTATTCATGTTTTAGAAAAGACAGAGCAAAGAGAGGAGGGGAATTGTTATTTATGTTGAGGAGTCCATAAAGTTCACCCCTTACAGACTTCTAGCTCTCCTGTCACCTTTGATTTCTTCTCTGGTATAATTGAGATCCCATTCAGTAAATCAATCATTGTTGCTGGGTTGTATCGTCCACCGAGCCTCCAGTGCACTCCCTCTCTGACATATCTCAAATCCTTAATAACCTACTTGCCCAAAACCAAAAAAGTGAACTGCTGGTCCTTGGCGATTTTAATACAGATTGGCTAAATCCTAAAAACAATAAACACTGCTCACTGTTTAAAACTTTGCAGCTAACTCAATTATTCTCCTCCCCCACTCGCATTAATATGAAAAGCCCCAACCATACCTTGTTGGACTGGATTCTCTCCTCATCTCCTGATAGAATGCAGGAGGCAGGCGTGCTTGCTAATAGCTTTAGTGACCATTGTCTAGTGTACTGCGTGTGCAAAATTAAGGCCTTGAAATCTACCCCAAGGTAATAACCACCAGGTCTTTCAAGAAATTTATTCTTGAATCCTTCCTAAGTGATCTCAAACAGCTCCCCTGGTACAGGCTAAACCTAATCCCAGACCTAGACTGTGCAGTTGAATACTTTCAGTCTGAGCTCCTGCAAGTCTGGAATTCCCATGCCCCGCTGCGTAAAGTGCGAGTAAAAGGGACTCATCTCCCCTGGGTTACAGCTGATCTTACACTAATGTACCAGCTTAGAGATTCACGGTGGTCAAATTTCAAGAGTACTGGTTCCATGAACGATCACTACGAATACCGAAAATGTCGGAATGAATGCACAAAACAAACAAAAATGGCCAAAGCCCATTACTTCAATGAAAATCTAAACAATAACATCTCAAACCCTAGAAACTTTTGGAGAACCATAAGTAACATACAAGCACCCCCAGTCCACTCCCAGCCAGCTGCTGTCAAAGTAAACAACCAAACCCTGCAACACCCGCTAGATGTAGCAAATGCCTTTAATGATTATTTTGTTGGATGTGCCACCACTTTGATTGCCAAGCTAGGAAATGACATGCAATCAGAGAGGCCTCATGCAGGTCAGGCCCCCCCAACTGTGCAAAGTCCCTGTATCAGACAGGAATTCAGTTTTAGACCAGTGCCTGTCAGTGTCATTACTAAACTTCTCCGTAAGCAAAAAATGAAATACCAGTCTGGACCTGATCAAATACCAGCAATGCTGCTGAAAATCAGTGCGCAGCAATTGCAAATCCAGTCGCAACCCTAATAAATGAGTCACTGGCAACTGGTTACATACCCAAGCTCTGGAAGACTGCAAGAGTGGTACCTATCCATAAAAGTGGTGACAGTACTTTGGTATCCAACTACCGTCCGATATCGTTGCTCCCTGTAATGTCAAAAGTCTTGGAAAAATGTGTCTACACACAATTACGTGATTATTATCAATATTGGAACTACTTAACCCCGGATCAATCAGGCTTTCGCCCAAATCACTCAACACAACCGCCCTTTTAAAAGTCTGCAATGATATCCAAGCTGGGATGGAACAAGGAAACCTAACTGGAGCATCTTCCTTGATTTTGCCAAGGCCTTTGACACGGTAGACCATGGCATCTTGTTAGAAAAAACGTAAAAACTCTGGCATTGGTGATCGCACGCTAACCTGGTTTCAATCATATGTATCCGACCGATCACAATATGTGTCAATTTCTGGCAGCTCCTCCCTCCCGCTCCCAGTCACTTGCGGTGTACCCCAAGGCTCAGTACTAGGCCCCCTGCTATTCACAATATTCATAAATGATCTGCCCAACGTCTGCAAAGCCTCAACTGTACACATGTACGCAGACGACACTGTGATCTATACCAGCAAACCAAATCTCCCGCAGCTGGAGGCCGTGCTGCAAGAACAATTCACAGAGGTAGAAAAGTGGATCAAAAACAACAAACTTTTTTTAAATACTGACAAAACTGTAACGATGCTCTTTGGAACAAAACCTAAACTACACAAATTGCAAAATCCCCATCTATGTGTTGGGACAAAATCAAATGGCACGCTGACCACAGTCACTTCTCTCAAATATCTAGGTATGTGGTTGGACCCTAATCTATCCTTTGGCCCCCACATCGAAAAACTCTCATCTAAACTTTACCCCAAACTAGGTGCCCTGTACAGAAACAAATCCTGCCTGAGCCCCGCGGTAAGAAAGCAGATTGTACAGCAAATGCTTATGCCGGCTATTGATTACGGAGATGTAGTGTATGCAACCGCCCCGCAAACACACCTCCAGAAACTTACTACATTGTATAACTCATTCTGCCGCTTTGCGCTACAATGTAACTACATGACCCACCATTGTGACATGTTAAAACAGCTAAACTGGCCATCGCTAGAATCCAGACGCACCCTTCACCTTTCCAGCCTGGTGTTTAAGAGCATCTCTGGGAAGCTGCCACCCTACCTGAATAGACTGCTTCCCCCAGCAGCTCCCTCATCCTATAACCTCCGATCCAGGACCAGCACCTTACTTGCAATACCACAATACAAAAAGACAGTGGCTCGGTCCTCATTTTCCTACAGAGCACCACAATTATGGAATAACCTCCCAGACACCATCAAATCTTCCACCAGTCTTAAGTCACTCAAAATTTCCCTGTTAACATACCTCAATACAGAATGCACCTGTAAACATGTAACCTAGTGACTATATTTCCTACATATTTATTTTCTGTTAATCTGTATATTTTGTGTTGTTAATATCTTACATTGTATTACTTTGTATTTCTGTAAATGTAACACTTCAATGTACTTGAACCCAGGACATACTTGAAAACGAGAGAAATCTCAATGTATCCTTCCTGGTAAAATCCTTTATAAATAAATAAAATAATAAATAAATAAGTACCGTTCTCCTGGCAACCGCCAAACCCAGACTCGTGCATCAGATTGCCAGATGGAGAAACACGATTTTTCACTCCAGAGAACACGTCTCCACTGCTCTAGAGTCCAGTGGCGGCGTGCTTTACACCACTGCATCCGACGCTTTGCATTGCACTTGGTGATGTGTGGCTTGGATGCAGCTGCTCGGCCATGGAAACCCATTCCATGAAGCTCTCTGCGCACTGTTCTTGAGCTAATCTGAAGGCCACATGAAGTTTGGAGGTCTGTAGCGATTGACTCAGCAGAAAGTTGGCGACCTCTTCGCACTATGCGCCTCAGCATCCGCTGACCCCGCTCCGTCAGTTTACGTGGCCTATCACTTCGTGGCTGAGTTGCTGTCGTTCCCAAACATGTCCACGTTCTTATAATACAGCTGACAGGTGACTGTGGAATATTTAGGAGCGAGGAAATGTCACGACTGGATTTGTTGCACAGGTGACATCCTATCACAGCTCCACGCTGGAATTCACTGAGCTCCTGAGAGCGACCCATTCTTTCACAAATGTTTGTAAAAACAGTCTGTATGCCTAGGTGCTTGATTTTATACACCTGTGGCCATGGAAGTGATTGGAACACCGGATTCTGATTATTTGGATGGGTGAGTGAATACTTTTGGCAATATAGTGTATACAAAGTAAAGCATGTGACACTTTTTAAAGTGTATTTTCATTAAGGTGTTGCGGGAGTTGTGGATTTGTGTGTTTTTCTCGTTGCGAGGCGTAGATACAGTAGCGAGGTCACATGATACGTATTGTAAAGCAGACAAAGCACATCGATCCAGTTACATTGTGTTTGTGGATACGGAGTCGGATCGAGATGCTGACATTTCATGCGGGAATTTGTGGCGGCCGCGCTGCATTTTCTCTAACAGGTTAAAGTGCTGGAGTTAAATAAAACGCAGCCACAGTGACCCGGATCAGATCAGCGCACGCCCAACGCCGCCTCTTATTCCTCCATGGGTTAATATCGCTGAAAACATCAAATTATCGCTTAGAAACAGGAATTCTAAGACGCAGCAGTTACAGTAATTATTAAAATCATTTTAATTCCATGAATAAACCTCAGACGCCCAATAAAATCTCAAAAAGAAAATGAATAGGCTATTAAATATGATAAAAAATATAAAAGTCTGTTAAAGAGACTCGCTAGAGGTTTAAACCCAGCGCTGTCAAACTCCGCCCCCCCCCAGATGTTTCTGAACTACAGCTCCCATGATCCCCCAGCCATCTATTATTCAAGGAATTCTGGGAATTGTAGGCGATCACAATCAGGACAGCCGGGGTTTGACAGCCCTGTTTTATAGGTTCGCCTGGTAAAAGAAGCATTTTAGCAGCGATTTAATTATTCTCTGGCTCACTGTAAGGGGTTAATCCTTTATTCAGCAGTTTTAAGCAGACTCTGCTTTCTGCACCTTATCTTGCCTGGTCACAGTAGTGGGTGGGAGTTTCTGCTCTTCTGTGCCAGTTAAGGATGATTGATACCAGGTTACAGACTGAGAGGCAGACAGGTGGAATGCTCAGCTGTAAAACACAAAAGATTCAGCCACTTCTAGATTTTTTTTTTAGGTTTTTTTATTCGGACCGGACCCTTGAATAAAAGGTAAATCGTTCCAATATTTGGAAAACATTGTAAGAGATTTAACCTCGCAGTAAGAGGGGAACGTTTTTAGGGGACACCTGAACACTCCAAGAATATCCCAAACATCCCACTAACTTTATTTTAAAGAGGAATATTTACAAATAAAACATATCTCCTTTTTTAATGAACTTTTAAAATCCGTATATATGAGCAAAATTGTGTTTATTTTTCAAATGATAAAGAGCTCGTTCATTTCGATTATTCCATATTTATTCCTCCCCACTTTTTATATTAATCATTTATTTTATTAAAATTATTAGGGCCCTATTACATTCCTAACGCAAAAACGCTCGCGCAGTGCAGGATTTTTTGTGCACAGCATTAAGCATTAACGGGCGAAAATTAACGGTGGTATTACAATCCTCGCGCATTTTTTCATCCGTCAAAAGAGCGTAAAACCGACGCGCAAAAATGGACGCAAAGTAACTTTTTGACGTGCATCCGTCATTTTTTGACGCACGTCCTTCATTGTTTTACGCAAGTCTGTCATTTTTGTGCTGACTGCGCATTTATGACAGATCTAGTAAAAAAACGTTCTCCGTTGTGAATCCGCAGTTTGGTACTGTGACGGAACCTGATGTTATCATCCGCCTGCGGGTGTGCTCTAATCTGCAGGTATGTTCCCCCTTTCGTTTTGATTCTTCCCCCGGCCCGACTACCAAGGTTGTGGCACTCGGCGTCTCGAGCGGCCGGGTATGTCTTTGTGATCTGGATGACCCACACAGTCAAGGGGACCTTGATGTGTACCTAGCCCGACTACTGAGAAGTGTCACTCAGCGTCTCGAGCAGCTGGCCATGGATCTGTACGCAGACCTTTACGGTCGTAGATCGGAACGGCTTGATTCTGCGAAGATTCGGATCTTCCACTAGCGAGTTAGTTGACGATCGATCGTCTGAGTATTCGTATCGCCCAGCGGTCGAAGAAACATCCGCGGCACGGCACCAAGCTGTTCGGATCTCACCCTCACTAGAGACAGCTTAATTCGTTCGACAGCAGGAGTCGGATCGTGCGGCGGTCGAAACGCCCACCGTTGCAAGGTACGAATTCTCGGATCTCCCGGTAGTTAGCTGGACACGTTCAGTCGGCTAGGAGTATTCGGATCGCGCAGCAGCGGCGCACGATAGAATTGTATTTCGTCCGGGGTGCTGAACCACGAGGGATGTCAGGCACGCTTGGCAAACAGAGACAAGACGCAGCTGCATGAACTCAAACCAAAGACAACTTTTATTAAGGACACATCTGTATTTATACTTTCCCCGCGCTCCACATTTGAAAACCCCATGCCCGCCCCCACAGGTATCATTGGCTTTAAGGCGCATCGGGGCGTTGCCGATTCGGGACCAGATGGTCTGATTCAAATTTAGGCGGCAAAATTTGGCGGCAAATTTGAAACGGCATCTATACACAATCAACACTTTTATTTACAGGTCATTTGTCGGTCAGCCAGAAGGCAGGATCGTTGGTGCAACGGCACAACACATAGTTCATGGAATAACAGTGTCCTGATCCCCTGTTTCTGGCTGAGGGTGTTGGGCTAGTTCATCACATTCCTCCCCCTCCCCAAAGTCCGACGAACCCGGTTGGACCCCAACGGGTCGTACCGGGAAGTCGGTGCTCTCAGGTCCATAGTCAGTTGGGAGAGGCCGAGCCACCAGGCTTCTCCAGTTGGCCCTGCGGCCGTACCAAGTGGGTGGAGGCCACGCGGGTTTGGGGTTACCCCCTCCGGCAAAAGGGTCCTGTGGCCGGGGAGGAGCACCCCCGGTGCCCCCTCCGGGACTATCTCGCACCCGGGGACAACGGGTGCTAACTGCACGCGCCCCGAGTACCTGGGCCAGCCGCAGAGGGAAATCGTGGCTGCGCGGGGCCTCTGGGCCAAAGGGCTGTGGGAGTGGGCAGAGCGGAAGCAGGCTCTGCCCTGCGGCCAGCGCGTCAGCTGGGTGTGTGTCCCCTGGTGGGAGGATGGTTTCCTCCATCCCAAGGACGTACCATGGCGGCCAGCAGAGCCGTCGGGGAGAATCAGGCTGCTCCTCAAGGCATACGGCAGCGAGTGGGCAGAGGCCAGCGGCGCTCTGTCCCGTTGGCAGCCCTGCTGCTGAGGGGGCAGCTTCTGAAACAACTTTCGGAGGGTCGGGTGAGGACAACAGCTGCGGGGTCACCGGCTCGGAAAACCCCTGTTGCTCCTCAGGACAGTCGGGAAATGGGCAGAGGCCAGCGGCGCAGTGCCCCGTTGCCAGCTCTTCCGCTGGGAGGTTGGATGCAACGCTGACATCCAGGGAACAAGGAACAACGGCTGCGGGGTCGCCAGCACGAAGAAATCCTGCGGCTCCTCAGGGCAGACGGGGAGTGGGCAGAGGCCAGCGGCGCTCTGCCCCATGGCCAGCTCTTCCACTGGGGGTTGGATGCAGGCACAACTTGCGGGGGGTCGGGGAAGAACAACGGCTGCGGGCCGAACAGCTGGGGTGAACCTGGCTGTTCCTCAGGGCATTCGGACAGTGGGCAGAGGCCAGCGGCGCTCTGCCCCGTTGCCAGCTCTTCTGCTGGGGGGTGGGATGCAACACTGACATCCAGGGAATCAGGGAACGATGGCTGCGGGGTCGCCAGCACGGAGAAATCCTGCGGCTCCTCAGGGCAGACGGGGAGTGGGCAGAGGCCAGCGGCGCTCTGCCCCGTGGCCAGCTCTTCCACTGGGGGTGGGATGTAGGCACAACTTGGGGTCGGGGAAGAACAACGGCTGCGGGCCGAACAGCTGGGGTGAACCTGGCTGTTCCTCAGGGCATTCGGACAGTGGGCAGAGGCCAGCGGCGCTCTGCCCCGTTGCCAGCTCTTCTGCTGGGGGGTGGGATGCAACACTGACATCCAGGGGATCAGGGAACGATGGCTGCGGGGTCGCCAGCACGGAGAAATCCTGCGGCTCCTCAGGGCAGACGGGAAGTGGGCAGAGGCTACCGGCACTCTGCCCCGTGGCCAGCTCTTCTGCTGGACCCGCGGACACGACCACCGTGTCTTCTGGTGGGCTTGGGAGGGCCCTTTCCTCCCGGGACCCTCGGGCCCCTCACACGGCCCATCCTGGACACTTGGCACCTGCTGTGCCTCTTCCGACCGGGCCGGCTCCTCTACTGTGATCCCGATAGGGACCCATGGGAACATCTCGGGCTCCCAAAACTCGCAGTTTCTTTCAGGGGGCAGCGCCTCATCCCGAAGTTCTTGGCGGACCTCGTCCCGCCACTCAAGTCCAGTGGGCTCCACCATGGACCCGAAATATTGATCCAGGCTCTTGCAGCCTTCTCAGAAAGTCGCTCTCCATGTTCCTCGACGGGGAATGTGGCGTCCTCGGATGTAACTCCAGGCGGGCTGTAAGTCTCTATCCAAGGTCCGCTGGGCTGTGCGGGTTCCCCAATACAGGCTCCAGTCGAGCTGTAAGTCCCGTACGGGGTATCGCTGGGGGTGCAGAATTCCAGGGGGAAGCTCCAGTCGAGCTGTACTCCTCCTCCCAGGGGTCTACGGAATAAGGGTCAGGGGTAAAATGTTCAATCTTTGTCGCACGGAGCGCTGCCAATCGCAGCTCGTGCTGACGCTCCTTTTCTTGTTCTTCTTCCTGCTGGGTCTCCTGGATCGCCTTTGCTATCTCAGCCTCCGATGGGGCAGCTCCGAGCAGGGCGATCCGCTGCCGCGCCCTTCGGATGACGGCACTTTCCGCCTCTTCTGCGAGGACAGGGGTGAGTACGGGTGTCGTCGCCCTGTGCTGATCCATCCTGGTCAGTTCTTTAATTAAGGTTTTCTTCTTTTTGTTACCCGGCGTTCCTCCCCGGTCCTCCATCATGCCACGCAGGGTGTCCCTGGTGTAGTGATCGTACACCACCATGGTGCGGGTCTTCTTGGGGGGGTGCAGAGAGCTATCCCACCGCTGCCACCAGTGTGACGGAACCTGATGTTATCATCCGCCTGCGGGTGTGCTCTAATCTGCAGGTATGTTCCCCCTTTCGTTTTGATTCTTCCCCCGGCCCGACTACCAAGGTTGTGGCACTCGGCGTCTCGAGCGGCCGGGTATGTCTTTGTGATCTGGATGACCCACACAGTCAAGGGGACCTTGATGTGTACCTAGCCCGACTACTGAGAAGTGTCACTCAGCGTCTCGAGCAGCTGGCCACGGATCTGTACGCAGACCTTTACGGTCGTAGATCGGAACGGCTTGATTCTGCGAAGATTCGGATCTTCCACTAGCGAGTTAGTTGACGATCGATCGTCTGAGTATTCGTATCGCCCAGCGGTCGAAGAAACATCCGCGGCACGGCACCAAGCTGTTCGGATCTCACCCTCACTAGAGACAGCTTAATTCGTTCGACAGCAGGAGTCGGATCGTGCGGCGGTCGAAACGCCCACACGTTGCCAGGTACGAATTCTCGGATCTCCCGGTAGTTAGCTGGACACGTTCAGTCGGCTAGGAGTATTCGGATCGCGCAGCAGCGGCGCACGATAGAATTGTATTTCGTCCGGGGTGCTGAACCACGAGGGATGTCAGGCACGCTTGGCAAACAGAGACACGAGACGCAGCTGCATGAACTCAAACCAAAGACAACTTTTATTAAGGACACATCTGTATTTATACTTTCCCCGCGCTCCACATTTGAAAACCCCATGCCCGCCCCCACAGGTATCATTGGCTTTAAGGCGCATCGGGGCGTTGCCGATTCGGGACCAGATGGTCTGATTCAAATTTAGGCGGCAAAATTTGGCGGCAAATTTGAAACGGCATCTATACACAATCAACACTTTTATTTACAGGTCATTTGTCGGTCAGCCAGAAGGCAGGATCGTTGGTGCAACGGCACAACACATAGTTCATGGAATAACAGTGTCCTGATCCCCTGTTTCTGGCTGAGGGTGTTGGGCTAGTTCATCACAGGTACGATCAGGTTGTTACACTCTGCCGTTACCACCAGCTTTGCAAAGACATTAAAATCATGCGCGCAAACGTTGTGCGTAAAATTTTGCGCGAAGATTGTAATACCATGCGCGTACCAGCGCACAAACGCATTTGAGCTCTCAATGTTAAGTATAGGTCGCGCAAAGTTCATCACGCTCGCGCAGGTCCATCCACGTTATACGATAACACGCATTTTTTGCGCGAACGTTGTAATACGACGTTCAGCGCAAAGGGTTTTGCCCCTCGCGTTAATGCGTTTTTGCGCACGCGCAAAATTGTGCGCAAAGAATGTAATAGGGCCCTTACTCTTTGTAAAGATAAAAGTGCTAGATTTCTTCCTCTCACACTTTCTGCAGGCTTTGTTTACATTTCTTGTTACATTATTATTCTGCTTATAACCATAAAATAGAGAAAAATACACAATTAAATAAAATTTACCTATTTTCTTTCTCTCAGGACAAAAAATGTGTCAGAATTTTTTTTAAGGGCCATATTACGAAGTTGATGCTAGCTTAACCAGAGCAGTTATAGGGGCCATATTACAAAGTTGATGCTAGCTTAGCCAGAGCAGTTATAGGGGCCATATTACAAAGTTGATGCTAGCTTAACCAGAGCAGTTATAGGGGCCATATTACAAAATTGATGCTAGCTTAACCAGAGCAGTTATAGGAGCCATATTACGAAGTTGATGCTAGCTTAACCAGAGCAGTTATAGGGGCCATATTACGAAGTTGATGCTAGCTTAACCAGAGCAGTTATAGGGGCCATATTACGAAGTTGATGCTAGCTTAACCAGAGCAGTTATAGGGGCCATATTACAAAGTTGATGCTAGCTTAGCCAGAGCAGATATAGGGGCCATATTACGAAGTTGATGCTAGCTTAACCAGAGCAGTTATAGGGGCCATATTACGAAGTTGATGCTAGCTTAACCAGAGCAGTTATAGGGGCCATATTACGAAGTTGATGCTAGCTTAACCAGAGCAGATATAGGAGCCATATTACAAAGTTGATGCTAGCTTAGCCAGAGCAGATATAGGGGCCATATTACGAAGTTGATGCTAGCTTAGGCTAGGGTCAGACGAACGCATTTTTATGTTGTCTGTGAAACAGTGCGTTCGAACAAATGGACGCATTTTTTCACAGAATACGTGATAGTGGTCATACTATGCGCATTTTCGTCCGTGATTTTGTACGGATCATCAATAAAACACTTTTTGTGTCTGGACGTTATGTTGGCCGGACATTAGCAGCGTCTGACGTCTCCTAATCACGCACACACGCCGCTAGCGGACGCAGCGCACTCTGTACGTCAGTACCTGCGGTTTCACGTTCTCGAAAAAATGCGTTCGTTTTCCACTTGCGTTGCGCAGCCGGACTTTTGTGCGACCGTACTTCGTATATTGGCCGTCATTGCCCGGCATCTGCTGCTAGTGCGGCCGTGATTAAGTGCGGCTGCACGCGCGTTCGCACTGCCTCAGTCTGACCCTAGCCTTAACCAGAGCAGTTATAGGGGCCATATTACGAAGTTGATGCTAGCTTAACAAGAGCAGTTATAGGGGCCATATTACAAAGTTGATGCTAGCTTAACCAGAGCAGATATAGGGGCCATATTACAAAGTTGATGCTAGCTTAACAAGAGCAGTTATAGGGGCCATATTACGAAGTTGATGCTAGCTTAACCAGAGCAGTTATAGGGGCCATATTACGAAGTTGATGCTAGCTTAACCAGAGCAGATATAGGAGCCATATTACAAAGTTGATGCTAGCTTAACCAGAGCAGTTATAGGAGCCATATTACGAAGTTGATGCTAGCTTAACCAGAGCAGTTATAGGGGCCATATTACGAAGTTGCTGCTAGCTTAACAAGAGCCGTTATAGGGGCCATATTACAAAGTTGATGCTAGCTTAGCCAGAGCAGATATAGGGGCCATATTACGAAGTTGATGCTAGCTTAACCAGAGCAGTTATAGGGGCCATATTACGAAGTTGATGCTAGCTTAACCAGAGCAGTTATAGGGGCCATATTACGAAGTTGATGCTAGCTTAACCAGAGCAGTTATAGGGGCCATATTACGAAGTTGATGCTAGCTTAGCCAGAGCAGTTATAGGGGCCATATTACGAAGTTGATGCTAACTTAAACAGAGCAGATATAGGAGCCATATTACAAAGTTGATGCTAGCTTAACCAGAGCAGTTATAGGGGCCATATTACGAAGTTGATGCTAGCTTAGCGAGAGAAGTTATAGGGGCCATATTACGAAGTTGATGCTAACTTAACCAGAGCAGTTATAGGGGCCATATTATGAAGTTGATGCTAGCTTAGCGAGAGAAGTTATAGGGGCCATATTACGAAGTTGATGCTAACTTAACCAGAGCAGTTATAGGGGCCATATTATGAAGTTGATGCTAGCTTAACCAGAGCAGTTATAGGGGCCATATTACGAAGTTGATGCTAGCTTAGCCAGAGCAGTTATAGGGGCCATATTACAAAGTTGATGCTAGCTTAGCGAGAGAAGTTATAGGGGCCATATTACGAAGTTGATGCTAGCTTAACCAGAGCAGTTATAGGGGCCATATTACGAAGTTGATGCTAGCTTAGCCAGAGCAGTTATACGGGCCATATTACGAAGTTGATGCTAGCTTAACCAGAGCAGTTATAGGGGCCATATTACGAAGTTGATGCTAGCTTAATCAGAGTAGTTATTGGGGCCATATTACGAAGTTGATGCTAGCTTAATCAGAGCAGTTATAGGGGCCATATTATGAAGTTGATGCTAGCTTAACAAGAGCAGTTATAGGGGCCATATTACAAAGTTGATGCTAGCTTAACCAGAGCAGTTATAGGGGCCATATTACGAAGTTGATGTTAGCTTAACCAGAGCAGTTATAGGGGCAATATTACGAAGTTGATGCTAGCTTAGCCAGAGCAGTTATAGGGGCAATATTACGAAGTTGATGTTAGCTTAACCAGAGCAGTTATAGGGGCAATATTACGAAGTTGATGTTAGCTTAACCAGAGCAGTTATAGGGGCAATATTACGATGTTGATGCTAGCTTAACCAAAGCTGTTATAGGGCTCTATTAACTACTTTGCGCCAACGTTAACGCGTGCGCAAAAACGTATTAACGTGAGGGTAAAAACCCTTTGCGCAGAACGTCGTACTACAATGTCTGCGCAAAAAATGCGCGTGAACGTCTACCGCGGGTGAACCTGCGCGAACTCTTTGCGAGCGTAATATACGTTGCGCGTCCTATACTTAACATTGTGAGCGCAAATGCGTTTGTGCGCTGGTACGCGGATGGTATTACAATCGATGCGCAAATTTTAACAGACAGCGTTTTCGCGCATAATTTTAACGTCTTTTAGGCTGGGGTCAGACCAGCGCACTTTTAACGTGCGTTCTGGCGCACATAATTACGGCCGCACTAGCAGCAGATGACGGGCAATGACGGCCAATATACGAAGTACGGTCGCACGAAAGTCCGGCCGCGCAACGCAAGTGGAAAACGAACGCATTTTTTCGAGAACGCCGAACCGCTAGTACTGACGTACTGAGTGCGCAGCTGCGGCATAGCGGCGTGTTTGCGTGATTAGGAGATGTCAGACGCTGCTAATGTCCAGCCTACATAACGTCCAGACGCAAAAAGAGTTTTTTTGACGATCCGAAAAAATCACGCACGAAAAATGCGCATCGTATGACCGTTTTCGCGCACTCCGTGAAAAAATACGTCAATTCGTTCGGACGCACTTTTTTACGTTCGCGTGTAAAAATGCTTTCGTTTGACCCTAGCCTAAAAAGCTGGTGTTAAAGGCAAATCTGAACGTTCTGGGCGAAACCAAATACACCAGCCCAAAAAAATACACAGCAAAGTATAGTTACACATTCTACACATACCCAAACAATAAAATAGAGAAGTTGTGCGTGGTTTTTATTATCGCTGCAGCATATATACTCAGATTGATTTTGACTGGCGCAAAAACTGAACGGGAGACAATTGTGGTTCTCATTTCTGATTGGCTGATTCGCGTGAAAAAACTGTCTGCACACTGATTTCTGCGCAGCGTTAATGCGCGCACGTTTTTGTACGTCTTTTTTACGCGCGCTATTTTTTGACGGATGGAAAAATGCGCTCAGATTGTAATACCACCGTTATTTTTCGCGCGTTAACGTTTAACGCTGCGAGCAAAAAAATTGTATTTAGGATTTGTGCTGCCCTAGGCCTGACTAAACTCGTGCACCCCCTAATTTAAATTTGAGGTACCCCTTCCTGTCAAGGGCATACCTCTTGATGTTTAATCCCCACCCTTCCTCTTTAAGCTCCACCTTTTCCTCTTAGAGCTCCGCCTTTTCCTCTCTTTATATTAAAAGTGGATACCAAGTGCCTACTTGTAAATTTTGTATACCATTTCAAATGTATCTATTGAGATAAATAAAACTATGAAATGTTTAAATTCAAGCATTTTTACAAAGAACAGCCACGCATGTCAAGTATACTGGATCACAGCCGCTCTAATTGGTTGAACAATAAAATCCACAGAAACGTGCACTGCATATGAGCGTATCACAGAGCTGCACAGCAATAAAACTCACAGTAATGTGCAGTGTGTATGAGCGTATCAGAACTGCACAGCAATAAAACTCACAGTAATGTGCAGTGTGTATGAGCGTATCCCAGAGCTCCAGGGCAATAAAACTCACAGTAATATGCAGTGTGTATCACAGAATCCACAGCAATAAAACTCCCAGCAATGCAATGTGCAGTGTGTATGAGTGTATCAGAATCCACAGCAATAAGGCTAGGGTCAGACGAAAGCAGTTTTACACGCGAACGTAAAAAAGTGCGTCCGAACGCATTGATGTATTTTTTCACGGATTATGCGAAAACGGTCATACGATGCGCATTTTCATGCGTGATGTTTTACGAATCCAAACCAGGAAACTTTTTGCGTCTGGACGTTATGTTGGCCGGACATGAGCAGGGTCTGACGTCTCCAAATCACGCACACACGCCGCTAGCGGGCGCAGCGCATTCTGTACTTCCGTACTAGCGGTTCTGCGTTCTCGAAAAAATGCGTTCATTTTCCACTTGCGTTGCGCGGCCGGACTTTCGTGCGACCGTACTTCGTATATTGGCTGTCATTGCCCGTCATTTGCTGCTAGTGCGGCCGTGATTAAGTGCGCCAGAACGCACGTTAAAAATGCGCTGGTCTGACCCCAGCCTAAAACTCCCAGCAATGCAATGTGTGATGTGTGTGTCAGCGTATCAGAATTCACAGCAATAAAACTCACAGCAATGCAATGTGTGGTGTGTATGATTGCATCAGAATCCACTGCAATAAGACTCCCAGCAAACCGAGTGAATATGAGCACACAGCAATTATTTATTCTATATTTACCGGCCTCCGTCCACGGTAGGGCTGTGTGCAGAGTCAGCAGGGACTGTGTACGGACTCAGCAGGAGGTCCTTCCAGGCCACGTTAGGATCGCGGCTGTGCCTGTGCGTGGAGCCATCTTGTCAGCAGTGGGGTGCCACTGCCAGAGGGTGCACCGTGGCTTTGATTCCCTTCCCGGTGGGTGTTCAGTCCAGAATAGAGTGAGAGTCCGTGTTAACGAAAGGGCGGGCAGCTGCGTTCATGCGTGTCGCGTGGTTCAGCCAGTCAGGTGGTACTGAGACTCAGTACCACCTGATTGGGCGGACCGCTTGACCTGCACGCACGCAGCCTCACCAGGAGCCAGGCAGCTCAATGACAAATTTCTATCACTGCAGTGCCGGTTAAGGAAAGGTCCACTTTAAACAGCAGTAAGCAGACAGGGCTTCATATTCTGCTGATAACCCCCTTTACCTGCCTTTTACTGTCATCTTCTCTCTCTGCACACAAATCACATCCCACTCCCCTCTCCTAGAGCTGCTGCAGGGCAGGGGAGGAGCTATGGAGGGAGGAGAGGGGGATTTTTATTCTATTCAATTTTATTCCGTATGCAAACGACCTGCTCCGCTGCTCGTTGTTTGAGAACACAGCTCAAAGCTGACACACAGTGACAGTGGCACTGGCACCTCCTAGTACCCCCTATTGACACCCAAATAATCACTGGTACCTGGGGCGGCCTGCCCTCCGCCACTCCCCTGAGTACACCACTGCTCTGTGATATGCTCACACACAAGTTTGGCAAACTGCCAGCAAATACGGTGCTGTTTGAAGGCAGTGCAAATCCCCATAGAGAAGTAATGGTTAATCTATTCAGAGAACAGCAAACAGCAGAGAAATGTCAGTGAAATGCCCTGATGTTCGGTGGTTTCAATCAGCAGGTTTATTCAGGCGAACCCCATAGGTTTCAATGTTAAAAATATTCCCGTTTTTATGCAATATCTAATAAACAATTTATTATTTTAATCTGCAGTAAAAAGTCTTTATTGATTTTTTTTTTAGTACCTTTTAGTAATTTTTAAGC
>CM019070.1:160301685-160474185 GCA_009667805.1 Leptobrachium leishanense | reverse complement strand
ATAGATAGATAGATAGACAGGACCAGTTATTCCCTTTGGGTTATAAATTCAGGTGCTTTCAGTGGATTTTACAGTAAATTTGTAAAGATTTTCCAAAACTCACATTTTTCACCTTTCATGATATATACCACATACCAGATCATACCACCTAGCGTGTTAACCCCTGCAGTAACTTGCAGGTATTACCGATACGCATATAATCTCCAAAATAGGCGCCTTCATCCTGGAGCGATACACCTGACTCACGAGTGGGTTTGTTATCATAACTGTTATTTCTTGGAAAACACGGCAGAAAAAACAGCAAAATTTCTTAACACCAGAGTCAGAGAGAAGGAATTTGTCTAGGAATATCGAATGGACCTATTGAATGGAGGAATATCTCGCTCGGAGCCGTTATTAGCAGCTCCTGTGCAAGGTATACAAAGTATAGGAGCCGTTATTGCACTATAAGGAACTGCAACGTCCGAGCCGCAAACAGAACAAAGGTAAACTTAACGACTCAGTTGGAATCGGTCCCCTGATGTGCTGCAGGTACAGGACTCGGGGCTCGATTTAATTCAGTCTGATGGCCAAAATCAGAACCTTGCAGATTTCTGAGAAAATTACAAATGCTGAAAGGTGCTGATAAACGGATTATCAAGCAGAGACATACAGGATTATTCACAAAGAGCCGATCTGGGCCCGAAATGGCACCGAGCAGGGAATTTCCCCGTACGGTGACATTTCGGGGCCATTCGGCTATTCAGAAAGCAGGCAGTTCGTCCAAATTTTGGCGAATTGCCATCAACTACAGTGCTGTTCGACTGCAGTGAAATCCCCCATAGAGAAGCAATGGTTAATCTATTCACAGACACCGAACAGCAGTGAAAAGTTGTCAAACTGCCCTGCCGTTCGGTGGTTTCATTCGTCAGGTTTATTCAAGCGAATCCCATAGGCTTCAATGTTAAAAATATTCCCGTTTTTATCCAATATCTAATAAACCGTTTATTCTTTTAATCTGCAGTACAAAGTCTCTCTATTTATTTATTTTTAGGATCCTTTTAGGCATTTTTCAGGATTTCTTTTTCCATTTTTTTTAATAGCGTTTTTTCTTTTTTCTGTAACAGACCTATCATTCATAGGCTCTTATATGTTCATTTCAGACATTTTTGTTCAGCAGTTTTTTTGCAAACAGCGTTTCAGTTTTGACACTTTCAATCGTATTGTTCTTTTTCTTTTCACCCGTCCTGCAGCTTGTCGGCTTTTTTCTGCAGCCAGTCGATAGAATTAAAGGGCCGCTACCACCAAAAAATGAAACGTCCTTATTGCGTTTATTTGATGTTGCCGATATCTTACATGTGATTTGTTTTTCTCTTGTATGTTGAGTTAAGTAAATATTTTACTCTATATGTGTCACTGGGCGCATCCATTGTGTGATATTTTCCTCTATATGTGTCACTGGGTGCCCTCCATTGTGTGATATTTTCCTCTATATGTGTCACTGGGTGCATCCATTGTGTGATATTTCCTCTATATGTGTCACTGGGCGCATCCATTGTGTGATATTTCCTTTATATGTGTCACTGGGCGCATCCATTGTGTGATATTTTCCTCTATATGTGTCACTGAGTGCATCCATTGTGTGATATTTACCTCTATATGTGTCACTGGGTGCATCCATTGTGTGATATTTTGTTGTGTAAACTGCCCCCCCACAGTCTTTCCATCACTTGCTTCTCACCGTGTGGCTTTTTGGCCATAGAATGGAGTCTATGGGTCGATCATATCAAATCATTGTGTTGTGTGGGATGTATTCAAAGGACGTTACCAGGGGGTACTTTAGAAGCCTTTTAAGATCCCTGACTTATCTTATTCAGCTGCCATCTCTTTACTCAGTTAGCCTGAAGAACAATAAACCTCCTGCTGCCTAAACATCCTCCCTCCACCTCATTAACTGTTAAATTCTGTAGTTTAGATAAATCACAGCAGTAAAGTAAAACGTTTGCACGGATTTTAGTAAATGTCGCATCGTGGGAAAATTATACACATATTTTTCACTTTTACATGCAATTACTTCAAGCAAAGAAAAAAAACAGCAGAATGTGTTTTATAATGTGGTTTTATTTGTAATGCACAAGTAATCCAGTTAGAGTTTAGGTAAGTGATAGTGTCCCTTTAAACCGAACCCTTAGTGTGGGATTGCTATATAGCCACTAGATGGCACCAAATTCCCACTAAAATCTCAGCTCATCTTTCTAATGTGTCTGGCTTACATGGTTATTAACTACGGTTGCCAGATCCACCATGCTTTCCTGGACACACATTACTATTTCATGCAGAGGGAAGCATAAGTGCTGCCCGGCAACATGTATAATTCATATGCTGCAGGACGGAATTCAAAGAAGGTCACCTGGGATTCCATTATGATTTCTTACCTGCAGTGTATGGATTATGTATGCTGCGGGGTGGCATTTTTCATGCACTGGCCATCAGCATGAATAAATTATATGTGTCCAGGAAAACAGGGCCAATCTGGCAACTCTAGTATTTACCCTGGTATTGGTATAATATTCTCATGGAAAGACAATGGAAGATGCACTATTATGCTTATAAAAAAAAAACTTGCAGTCTCCTCTGCACTAGGGATGGCAATTTCTTTCCTTCATCTATATTTTTGCCTCCTGTAACCATTTTGCTGCTTTTATTTCCCCCATTGGTTTATATATTTTTTTAACTATTTTTTTATTGCGTGCACATACATCATTGATGAACAATATATACAGGGTTGTTCAAAGAGAATCGAAAAGCCACCGCACGTTCGGTGACTTTTCTTTCTCTTCAATTCGGTTTGATTTGGCGATCCCATTTCGGCGACCCTGCGGTGTATTCAGCAAGCACCACAGGGCCGCTGAAATGCAGTGAAAAGCTGCCGTAAACCCGCCGAAAACTCACCGCAAAACGAGGGCGAACGCACACTGAAACCTGCAAAAATGTCTGGATTAACCCACTGAAGACGCCGGAGAAATCCGAGCAGGAGCCGATCACAGCGCAGAGCAGTCGCTGGAAAAAGCCGACACTGCAGACGAATGCAGTGAATAAATTAAAAAAACTGTTTGCTTGAATGTTTGAAAAGCGAAACGCTGTTTGCAAAGAAACTACAGAACGAAAATGTCTGAAATTTACATATGATCCAATGAATGATAATAAAAAGGGCAGTTACAGAAAAAAGAAAAAACGATTAAAGAAAAAAAAACGGAAAAAAATGTTTGCAAAAAAATCCCAAAAAATGCCTAAAAGGTCCTAAAAAAATCTATAAATAAAGAGACTTTTTACTGCAGAAAATTATAATGAACGGTTTATTAGATATTGTATTAAAACAGGAGTATTTTTAACATTGAAGCCTATGGGATTCGCCTGAATAAAGCTGACGAATGAAACCACCGAACAGCAGGGCAATTCGCCAACTTTTCACTGCTGGGTTTTGCTCTCTGAATAGATGAAACATTGCTTCTCTATGGGGATTTCACTGCCCTCGAACAGGCACCGTATGTGCAGGCAATTCGCCAGGATTTGGTGAACTGCCTGCTCTCTGGATAGCCGAATGGCCAAGAAAGGTAACCGAACGCTGATTTTCAGCGTTCGGTTCCCTTTCGTCAGCCATTTGGATCTCTTTGAATAACCCTGATAATATCAGAAAAACCCACACAATGTGGCATTCAATGTATTCCACGAATTACAGGGCGATGAAAAAAACAGCCACGTAAGTAGAAGAATCATAAAAAGGGCAGACGTATAAAACACACAACTCAACGGTAATAAACATAGCAGTTACAGTCACCGCGGGGCATCGCCGTTTTATATTGTAAAAAACTGCAGGGAATATTGGC
Organism: Leptobrachium leishanense; assembly: GCA_009667805.1. Taxonomy (NCBI): domain Eukaryota; kingdom Metazoa; phylum Chordata; class Amphibia; order Anura; family Megophryidae; genus Leptobrachium; species Leptobrachium leishanense. The sequence continues at coordinate 160,470,319 of CM019070.1, read as the reverse complement.
GCTAAATGAATAAAGGCAAAAATAAAAATTAGAGCTCCGCAAGCCAACTTAAACCTGGGAAAATATACGACCAAGGTTAGGTACTCCTGTCGAATAGGTACCCCCATCGCTCTCAATGCTGTATGAATGGACAGGTAATAGAGACATGACAACCCTACTGCCAAAAATAGCCAATCAGGGGCCCTACTGTGACATTAAGATAATGTCTGTAGACGTGGTCTAGACTCTAGACCAGGGATCTCAAACTCCGGCCCCCCTAGATGTTTATTTCCTACAATTCCCATGATTCTTTGAATGCAATAGATGGCCAGAGAGTCATGGGAGTTGTAGTTCTGAAACATCGGGGGGGGTCAGAGTTTGAGATCCCTCTCTAGACAAGTGGTTCCCAACCGCGGTCCTCAAGTACCGCTAACAGGTCAGGTTTGCAGGATATGTGAAGCACCCGCTAACAGGTCGGGTTTGCAGGATATGTGAAGCACAGCACAGGTGATATAATTTGCTGTTCAGTGATTGCAGGATTCAGTCTGCATTTCCCTAAGAGAATCCTTAAAACCTGGCCTGTTAGTGGGGCTTGAGGACCACGGTTGGGAACCACTGCTCTAGACAATGGGTCAGCAACCTTGGCCCTCCAGATGCTTTGAACCTACATTTCCCATGAGGCTCTGCCAACCGTAGGAGTAGACAAGATCTGGGGGGGGCAAGGTTTCTCCTCTCTGGTCTACACAATGGCATGGCCAACCAAACAGTTCCCAGTGTTCTTCCACTGTCCCCGCGCAACCCTGCTCAATTGAACTTGTTACAGGGTCAGGCTTGGCTCCATGGAGTCCTATGGACTCCGGGAACCAATACCAGTGTGGCGAAGGGCCCAATCTATCTAATAATGAATGCAAACTGTAAATTCCAAAAGCCAGAAAATTAAAAATTGGAAATCCGCAAAAACTTCAAGCATGACAATTTGATGAAGTTATGGAAAATGCTACTTGTGATACATTGTGACATGCAGAGTAACAAACCACCTGGATCCTTCTAGGCCCCCCCCTTCAAAACCCACCACACGCACTCTCCGCTCCCTCTATCTCCCTCCAGCCCTAAATATAGCGCGCTGCTGCCATTGATCATAAATTCAGACGTTTAACCTGAGCGCTCTCTGACACCAGTATCGGAGGAGCTTTAAGGGGATTTGGAAGTTAAAAAGCTAAAGCTCGTAATTTACATTTTTATATTAAGTATGACATTAATCTCAAATTATATATATACCAGGCAAGGTTACACCATCTGGGCGCTTAACACCTTCAGCCCTAGTCCGTGCAGGCTGCTATGCTAACAAAGTATAAGTATAAGAGCCCCGCTCAGTAATCATAACGTCTCCTATTTCAGATGTGCTGCAAACCTCCTTGTGACGTAAGCCATTTAGGACTTGGGTGCATGGGCATGGAGGCATTTTTGTAGGGTGCAGGACTCATAATCAATATTAGTCCGTTGCCGTCTTGTGTGCAGAATGTTGGTATAATTGTGATTATGCAAGAATGCTATTGTCTATCTGTCTGGTCCTTGTGTATCTGTTATCTGTTGAAAGTATTAACAACCCAGTTTACCCTGTCTCAAGAATGTGCTTATCTGTTTAGATTTGAATAGGTTGTAAATCTGCTGTCAGTAATCTGTTATCACCCCAATTCCCATTGTCTTGACTTGTTTAGAAATGTTACATAATGTTTAATTTCACTGTCAGTACGTAATCTAATACGTAATCTAATTAAGATAAGAAGTAAATGTTTGTCCAATTATCTGTTTCTGTCTGATTAGGTCCCCCAGCGGTTTCTAGGGGGGGTTTGTGTATGTAAATGACCAATGTGTCACCATATAAATCTATGTGTGTGTCCCTGATTAAACCAGTTCTATTGTGACCCTACATGTAGTCACGACTCATGGTTTGGGTAGCAGCTATATTCTGTTCGCTGTTCCATTTTAACCCTGAAAGACCTCAGATCTACAGCCACGGCTTATTTCTGGGGTACGCTAGCAAGGCTCTCTACATGTACCCGTCTTTAAGCTGTGGCTAAGGACTGGGGAAAAAGGCACAAAAGTCATGAGGAGAACATGGGGGTCCAGCAAGGAAGCGGCATTGACAGATATGACCCTGTCGGGGTACTGAGATCTGTTACACACCTCTTCTGGTTCGGTTGCTTTGCCAGATGATTGTACATTAATTCTTCCTATACTTTATATAATTTGCAGGCAGCTGGAGAAAAACAACAGATTCCAAGGTCGTTCATTATTCTCTTCTCTAGCCGTTATAATAAAAAGGTGTTTCTCAGTTGCATGTCTTTCCCAGAAATCCTTGCTACATTTGAGGAAGTGTTGCAAAGGAGCTCTGCAGGAAAAACAAATCTTTGATTTTCTCAGTAAATGTTGTTCACAGCGACTAATATTCTGTGTTGTAAAATTGCGCATTGAAGAATTTTAATTGCACATTTTTTATCACCTTAATTGAAATAGGTATTTACATTCCTGGCCAAGAATAATGTCACACGCTGTAATATTTGGTTGGGCCGTCTTTAGCTGTGATTATGACATGTGATTATCGTTTAGATAAGCTCATGCAATGTCAATGTAACAGCATTTATTCCCGTCCAGCGTCGCATTAATTTGTGGCCAAGATCTTGTATTGATGATGGGAGAGTCGCGGCGCTGCATAAAGTCTTCTCCAGCACATTATCCCAAAGATTCTCAATGGGGTTAAGGTCTGGACTGTGCGGTGGCCAATCCATGCGTGAAAATGATGTCTCATGCTCCCTCAACCACTCATGCACAATGTGAGCCCGATGAATCCTGGCATTGCCATCTTGCAATATGCCTGCTGTGCCATCAGGGGAGAAAAAACCCATTGATGGGAAAATCTGCTCATTCAGTATATTCAGGGAGTCACATGACCTCATCTTTATTTATTTATAAAGGATTTTACCAGGAAGGATACGTTGAGATTTCTCTAATTTTCAAGTATGTCCTGGGTTCACGAACATTGAGTTGTTACAGAAATACAAAGTAGTAAAATGCAAGATATTATCACAAAACAAATATACAGATTAACAGAAAATAAATATGTAGGAAATATAGTCACTATGTTACATGTTTACAGGTGCATTCTGTATATAGTCACTATGTTACATGTTTACAGGTGCATTCTATATATAGTCACTATGTTACATGTTTACAGGTGCATTCTGTATATAGTCACTGTGTTACATGTTTACAGGTGCATTCTGTATATAGTCACTATGTTACATGTTTACAGGTGCATTCTGTATATAGTCACTGTGTTACATGTTTACAGGTGCATTCTGTATATAGTCACTGTGTTACATGTTTACAGGTGCATTCTGTATATAGTCACTATGTTACATGTTTACAGGTGCATTCTGTATATAGTCACTATGTTACATGTTTACAGGTGCATTCTGTATATAGTCACTATGTTACATGTTTACAGGTGCATTCTGTATATAGTCACTGTGTTACATGTTTACAGGTGCATTCTGTATATAGTCACTATGTTATATGTTTACAGGTGCATTCTGTATATAGTCACTGTGTTACATGTTTACAGGTGCATTCTGTATATAGTCACTGTGTTACATGTTTACAGGTGCATTCTGTATATAGTCATTATGTTACATGTTTACAGGTGCATTCTGTATATAGTCACTGTGTTACATGTTTACAGGTGCATTCTGTATATAGTCACTATGTTACATGTTTACAGGTGCATTCTGTATATAGTCACTATGTTACATGTTTACAGGTGCATTCTGTATATAGTCACTATGTTACATGTTTACAGGCGCATTCTGTATATAGTCACTGTGTTACATGTTTACAGGTGCATTCTGTATATAGTCACTATGTTACATGTTTACAGGTGCATTCTGTATTGAGATATGTTAATAGTGATCTCTTAAGAGACTTTAGACTGGGGGAAGATTTGATGGCGTCTGGGAGGTTATTCCATAATTGCGGTGCTCTGTAGGAAAATGAGGATCGAGACACTGTCTTTTTGTATTGTGGTATTGCAAGTATTAATCACTGCAGTAATTATCCAGTGGAAGGATCACACCTATTTGCTAAGTTACATCCAGATGTTGACTTTTTTTGGCCAGGTGGTATGTGCATATATATATATACTAGGGATGTGCATGGCTGAAAAATTTGATTTGTTTAGTTTAGTTTCGTTAAATCTTGAAATAATTTTGTTTTCGTAATTTCGGAACTAATTTTGTTTCGTATTTCGTTTAGTTTCGTTTTGGATTGATTTGAAATTTCAAATCGATTTGAAATTTCGAATCAATTCGAATGTCATATATCAATTTGATAGTTGATATCAATTTGAATTTTGGATCACTAAATAAAACCCCAATTAATCAAATTTTGCTGTTAAAAAAAAGCTAGGGTTAAATTTTAAGCTCTGTCACAGATTTAGTATTTGAGTCAATTTAAAGAGTGAAACTAATTTAATTAGTTTCATAAAGTCCTTTGCTAACTATTACTTGTATTTTAAGTTAAGATCAATTCGATATTTGATATCAATTTGATAGTTCATTTCAAATTCAATAGTTGATATCAATTATTCAAATTTTTCTTTTATGATGATGACAGTGCAAACCAAAATAAATTCGTTATATACCATTTTGTTTCGTTTCGAATTCGTATCGTATCGATTCGTTATTCAGAAGTACTTCCGAACTACGAATTATCAAATTTCGTTCCAAATTCCAAATTTTTCCGAAACGAATGCACATCTCTAATATATACACACTCAGCAGCCTTTTTATTAGGTACACCTTGCTAGTATCGGGTCGGACCCCCTTTTCTCTTCAGAACTGCCTTAATTATTTGTGGCATAGATTCAACAAGGTGTTGGAAATATTCCTCAGAGATTTTGCTCCATATTGACGTGATCGCATCACGCAGTTGTTGCAGATTTCTCGGCTGCACATCCATGATGCGAATCTCCCGTTCCACCACATCCCAAAGGTGTTCTATTCGATTGAGATCTGGTGACTGTGGAGGCCACTGGAGTACAGTGAACTCATTATGACTGACATCCTTAGAGGTGTCCGGAAGCTGAATCAGCCCTCCTGGCCCCCCCGGGGATGAGTGGGCACATTCTTCCACCCACGGTCATTTAAATTACAATAAATGGTCTTGGTGTTCATCACATGGCATATATAATGCTCTATATTCATGCTGTAGCGCGGTTTATGTGATAAAGCCCACCTCGTTACTCCATAAATTAAAGACAAGCAGCCAAAAAATAATAACTTTGAGGCAGCTAAAGCATAAAGTGTCTGTGAGTGCAGAATCCGGTAACTGGGCCACGCGTTTGCACTTAAATATTTACTACAATAAAGACATCATTATAACAAAAACTGTAATTGCTTTAGCGATCTCTGTGAAAATGCCATCTGCCGGACCATGTGGCAATCATTTCAACTGGCATCGGCCCGCTCCGTCTGGGTCAGCGCAGGTGATCATCCCGTCTGGAGGCACACGAAATGCTGAGCTAGGATCGGCTATGCCGGCACCTTCTAGGAAATGCGATGATTATGTCTTTTTGAAAGTCATTTTTGAGTAATAAAAAAAAATCTATTTATAATCTGATGATTCAAAAATAAGGTTTGGCTCTTTCCTTCATCCCCCACATCAAGTCTCTTTCCTCCTCCTGCCGATACCAAACTGCGTAATATTTCCAGAATTCGGCCATTTCTTACCGCTGTCACCAAATAACAACTCATACACGCCCTGGTAATCTCCCGACTCGACTATTGCAATAATCTCTTATCTGGCCTCCCTCTGTCCCGCCTCTCCCCCCTACAATCCATCCTGAACGCCTCTGCCAGGCTAATCCACCTCACCCGCCGCTCTGTCTCTGCCGCTCCCCTCTGCGAGTCCCTTCACTGGCTCCCCATCCACTGCAGAATTAAGTTCAAAATCCTTATCCTTACCTACAAAACCCTCACTAACTCAGCTCCCCACTACCTGTCCTCACTAATCACCAAATACACCCCAGCCCGCTCCCTAAGGTCAAACAGTGACCTGCGTCTAGCTTCTCCCCGCATCACCTCTTCCCATGATAGACTGCAGGATTTCTCACGCGCAGCCCCCACTCTCTGGAACGCTCTCCCTCGTACTGTCAGACTTTCCCCTAACTTCTCTTCCTTCAAACGCTCCCTTAAAACATTCCTATTTAGGGAAGCCTACCACCCAACTCACTGACGCAACCATCAATCACTCTCACCTTACAGTCCTCTCCTTCTGTTTCCAACCCCAACCCTCCCAGATTGTGAGTTCCTACGGGAATAGGGCCCTCATCTCCTCCTGTACTGTTTGTCAAATGTTGTTCAATGTATTGTAACCCTGTCTATACTGTGCCTATTGTACAGCGCTGCGGAATATGCTGGCGCTTTATAAATAAAGAATAATAATAATAAGCGAGGAAAAAATCCCATCTGCAACTTCGTTTAACCCTTAGAAGCCCTGTGTCTTCAGACAACCCCACTGTGAGCCAAGGTGGACATGACCTGGATCCCCGGCTGTTTTTGCAAATCACAGGAAGAACAGAACATTCTTACAAGTGGATAGGAAGGCATAATAGGAGTTGTAGTTCACTGGCAGGGCTGGTCAAACGAAAGATCAGCATTTATTGGACAACTGCAACTCCCATGATAAATTATCAACCTTATAGCTGACTGTCCACAGGGTCCGTAGTCGGACAACCGACTTGGTCATCAGACTACGGACAATTTTTTTTAATTATCTTGGTCGTCCACTGGAAGCGAATATCCAGGACCCAGATTAATCGACAGGTATTCGACCGTAAATTTTATTTCTTTGGAGCTCTGTGATACGCTCATACACAATGCACATTACTGTGAGTTTTATTACTGTGTTGCCCTGTGATACGCTAATACACACCACACATTACTGTGAGTTTTATTGCAGTGGAGCTCTGTGATATGCTCATACACAATGCACATTACTTTGAGTTTTATTGCAGTGGAGCTCTGTGATACGGTAACGTGCAGTGTGTATGAGCATATCACAGAGCAACACAACAATGAAACTCACGCTCATACACACCGTACATTACTGTGAGTTTTATTGCAGTGGAGCTCTGTGATATGCTCATACACAATGCACATTACTGTGAATTTTATTGCTGTGTTGCTCTGTGATACGCTCATACACACCACACATTACTGTGAGTTTTATTGCAGTGGAGCTCTGTGATACAGTAACGTGCAGTGTGTATGAGCATATCACAGAGCAACACAGTAATAACACTCATGCTCATACACACTGAACATTACTGTGAGTTTTATTGCTGTGTTGCTCTGTGATATGCTCATACACACCGCACATTACTGTGAGTTTTATTGCTGTGGAGCTCTGTGATTTATTCATACAAACCAAACATTACTGTGAGTTTTATTGCTGTGTTGCTCTGTGATATGCTCATACACACTGCACAATACTTTGGGTTTTATTGCTGTGAAACTCTGTGATATGCTCATACACTGTGACGTTCTGGTCCCCTGGCGCCCCCTCTGATCTATGTGAACATTGCATTGAAGTTCTGGACTTTCGTTTGCTTTTGGACTTCGAGCCCTGGAGCCACACCTGGACTCTCTTGTTTATAAGGAGGCATCACCCTAGGAAGGGCGCTGCCTCATTTTGATCTAAGCCTCATTCTGATCTGATACTCATGCATTTCATGTCATTCCTGGTTAGGTGCAGTTTTGTATTCTGGATCTTCTGTCTGCATTTATGGTATTTCTGTAAGACTTCCTTTCAGGTTTAGGTTCATTCATAGCTACCCCTGCTTAGGTCTGTTTATTTTTCTGTCTGGTCTTTGTTATCTAGGTTCTTGGATATATGTACATTTTGTGTTTGTCTGGTTTAGTATATCATTGCTCTTTAGTTCAGATCTGTCTGCATCTCTGTATTTTTGGTTTAGTTCTGTATTTTGCTGCAAGTTCCCAGGTCTTAGTTTCATGTGTATATTTTGCGCTTTTTGTTCTGGATCCCTGCTATCTGTTTATTTAGTCTGGCTTAAAATAAATCTTGTTTGTTGTTTTCATGTCTGTATTCATGTGCGATCACTGCATATTTAGCTCACAACCTTCTGCACCCATGCCAGGCCAGGTCCACCGTAACATACACACTGCGCATTACTGTGAGTTTTATTGCTGTGGAGCTCTGTGATACGCTCATACACACTGCACATTACTGTGAGTTTTATTGCTGTGGATCTCTGTGTTACACTCATACACACTGCACATTACTGTGAGTTTTATTGCTGTGGACATACAAAATTATGTTTTTGCCCAGGGTGAGGTTTCTGGTTTATGTTTTTTGGACCCTGAGGTTTCTAGTTACATAGTTACACCTCTGTATATATATAATATATATATATATATACACACGTACACAAATTCCATATATCTTCTAGCCTGTGCCTTATGCCAGGTGTGTATGAATATATAGTGGGAAGAAAAAGAACTGAGTGAGGTGAATAAAGACAATTTCACTTAAAAGAAAAGAATATATGCAATCTGGTTTCCAAAGTAACTGACTCTGCATCTGCTGGGAATCGTGTCAGCGTGGATAAAGCATCGGCCTTCGCATAATGGCAATGTAATTTTTCTTTCTCCTCGCTGTAATTTCAATTTAAAAAGAAATAAATGTGGCGACGTCCACTCGCGTCCGGGCAGTGGATAGCAACTTGTTACACTTTTTGTACCACGATCCTTAGATTGGAAGCAGGAAAGGGGAGTGCTTCCTGAGGATTATGGGAGCTGTAGTTCAGTGTCAGACACCCTGGAGTTAGGGATGCTGGAGCAGCCAACAAGTTAACTAATGATGGTGCTCAAAATAAAATTAAAAAACTACAACTTGGCATTATTTCAGCAAAACAGCAATTTTACCAGCGTAGCTATGATGTAAAGTCATTTGCACTCTAATCTTTCCTTGGACTGACTCTTGCTTTGATTCGCGGCATTGTGTCGAGAAGCTCATGCAATGTCACAGCATTTATTCCCGTCCAGAGTGGCATTAATTTGTGGCCAAGATCTTGTATTGATGATGGGAGAGTCGCGGCGCTGCGTAAAGTCTTCTCCAGCACATTATCCCAAAGATTCTCAATGGGGTTAAGGTCTGGACTGTGTGGTGGCCAATCCATGTGTGAAAATAAGGTCTCATGCTCCCTGAAACACTCTTGCTCAATTTGAGCCCGATGAATCCTGGCATTGCCATCTTGGAATATGCCCGCTGTGCCACCAGGGAACGAAAAACCCATTGATGCAAAAACCTGTTCATTCAGTAAATTCGGGGAGTCACATGACCTAATTTTCAATGTTCTTGAACCCAGGACATACTTGAACACGAGAGAAATCTCAATGTATCCTTCCTGGCAAAATACTTTGCAAATAAATAAATTTTATGCTGAAGCATATTATTCACTGTAGTAATTATCCTATGGAAGGCTCTTATCTATATCGGTAGTTAAGGCTGGGGTCAGACGAACACAGTGCGAACGTGCGTTTAGCCACACTTTATTATGGCCGTGGTAGCAGCAAATGATGTCCAATGACGGCCAATATACGAAGTACGGACGCACGAAAGCTCGGCCGCGTAACGCAAGCGGCAAACAAACGCATTTTTTCGATAACATCGAACCGTTAGTACTGACGCACAGAGTGCGCTGCGTCGGCATAGCGACGTGTGTGCGTGATTAGGAGACATCAGACGCTGCACCATGTCCGGCCAACATAACGTCCAGAGACGCAAACTTTGGTTACTCAGATTTCTCTTTTTTTTTCTAGCTCCATCAAAAATCACGGCCGTAATTGCGCACCGCATGACCGCTTACGCGTCTTCCGTGAAAAAGTGCGTCCAGACGAATAGATGCACTTTTTGACGGTAGACGTGAAAAATGCGTTCGTCTGACCCTAGCCTAAATCCAGGGGGTGCACTTTTTTTGGCCAGGCGGTGTATATTGCAATTTAGTATGTTCAGTATCCAAGATATCGTCAATGATTCTTTGATCAGAGATTTAAAAAAAAAACAGTTATTTTTAACTCAAAGTGTCGGCGCATCCTTTTTTTCTTTTTTCCTTTCCCATCAGAGGATCCGGCCGACCAGGGATAGCTTTCAGATTGACGCCTCAAGCCTTGTGATAAGCCAGCCTGAATCATCCAGCCTGAATCATCCCTCGCTCCTGTATGCATGGCAAGTGGGAGGGCATCAGATAAGAAAAGTGGCGGAAAAAAAAACACAAAACAAAGCTACACAAAAGAAGGACATAAAAAGGACGCGACTGGAGCAGAATTCTTTATTTCTGGACAAGACACCACGCTGCCCTTCGCTTGCCCCGCGATGATTAAAAACAATCGGGGGGGGGGGGTTCCGAGTGAACGCATTTTTAATGCGAAAATATCTGAACGAATCATTTAAACCGTAACCAGCTTAGAAACAAGAATAGTATTGTCACTGCAAAGGCAGCAAATAGCACATCGTGTAAGGGCTGTCACCTCATTACAACTGACATGACCCTTAGCCTGGAAATTTTGGGGAAATTTGCAGCCTGAAGGTTACAAAACAATGTATTTTTTAAATAAAGCTTTTTCAAAACTCTTTCAGGAAGACGCCATTACCTGACGATATAGAGATGCATATAGAAAAGCACTAATAAATGCAGTCTGGTAAATGAATGAAGCGCTTTAACAACTGAAACTACATATTTCTATCAGCAAGGGGTTAAATCCTATTTCTCTTCCAGCTTCCAGGAACCCGCCACCTCAACTCTGACCTATATTGTCCGATGTTCGCCTCAGCTCTGCAATCCATATCATCAGATTTTCGGATCGTCTGATTTTTGCAGTAGAGAGTGGGAGTTTCCTATGAATTCATTGCTGAGGAAGAGGGGGAGGTGGATAGAGATCTGAGGCGCGTTCAATACCTCAGCCACTGCAAGTGCTAAGTTAGCAACTTGCCATTGAACGCCGTTCTGCCGCTCAGCGCTCAGCACTGATAACTTAGCATTTGCAGCGACCCGAGGAGATGCTGCGAGTAGCTGAGTGTGACGTATTAAAGATGGCCGCCGCCATGAAGCAAGTAACAATTCCGTACAGCAAGATGGCCGCCGCCATGAAGCAAGTAACAATTCCGTACAGCAAGATGGCCGCCGCCATGAAGCAAGTAACAATTCCGTACAGCAATGTTAATTTTGAGGTTTTTGTTCACCAAAGCACAAAATATTTATTTATTATTTACCCCTACAAATAGACATATATTACGGTTCAATTTATATTTTGTTTCAGAAGTAAACATAACGTTTATTCAATAAAAACTATCATTTGTGGTGTGTGCATACAAAACGGAATTGTGCTGACTGCTTTTCTTTATCATATTTTGTCCGAGTGATACGAAAAACAATCTGAATCTTTCATTAAGAAATCGTCGGCCATTTTGGATTCGAAATTCGCATCCAAAGCGTTCAATGACCCTGCTGCAGCAAACTGAATTGCTGCACTGCAGTAATTCAGCAGCTGCTGAGGTATTGAACGGGGCTCTGGTTTCATATGTATAGAGGAAGAGAGATGGCATCCAGAAAGAAGAAGCTTTTGGTGGACTGCAGACACAGCTCTGTGATCCTCCTTATCTTCCTTAACACCAGGGAGAGGGGATATTTATTGGTGCTGGTTCAATAGTGAGGAGTAGAGGGGAGGGAGAAGATAAACTTACAGAAACATAGAGGAAGCAGAATGGCAGCAGATATGAAGCACAAGCTCATTGACCGGCACTGAGTGTGTACACATTTGGTCAACTTGAGGGTGACACACTCGTTCTATCAGCTGGATCACCTGGAAAAGAACAGCCAGCATTTCAGTCCCAGCCAGAACTCACAAAGGAACTGGCTCTAACAAAGGATCGAGGAATGCGCAGGAAGCAGCGGCGCGGCAGCGAGGTTCAAATCGCAATCAAAGGATCAGGGAAACCCTAACAACGAGGCTTGGAACTAAAATCAGAAGAACAACAAGGGATCCGCTGAAGACCGGCAAACACCATCTATCAGTCTGTCGAACGCCGCTGAACTGACCGCCACCCGCCGCCAAAGACAGCTGACGATCTGCTAAACTGAACGCTGCATGCTGCTTAAAAAAGCCAATCAGCCGGTGATCGTCGCCGAAATGGTAAAAAAAAAAAAAACACCAACTCTGCTATTTTAAAAAAGCTGTTTAAAACAATAAAAATGCATGGAAATAATAAAAAGGGTACTATAAAAAATAATAATACAAATTAATAAAACGGTCTGTTACAAATTATTTTTAAAAAATGCCTTTAAAAAAAACTTGGGAATCAAATTACACCTAAAAAAAAAAAAAATCCAGAAAAATAGCTACAAAATTCTAAGAAAAATAAGTAAATAAAAAAAACTTTTAAGCTGCAAAAATAAAAGGTTGAAAAACAATATGACTAAAAATGCAATTTTTGTTTTTACATTGAATCCTATGGGATTCGCCTAATTGAAACACGGAAAATCAGGGCATTTCACAACATTTCGGTGCAGTTTGGCGTTCTCTGAAAAGATTAACCATAACTTCCGTATGGGTCAATTTCGTTGCCGCCGAAGGCCGCCGAATTTCGGCGATCTGCACCGTATTTGGCTGTCAATTCGCCAGTATTTGATGAACTGACAGCTTTCTGAATAAATGAGCTGCCACGAAATTGCACCGTGCGGGGAAATTCACCGTTCGGTGCAAATCTGTAGCAAGTTCGGCTCTTATTGAATAACCCATTTCTTGTCTTAGGGTCTCTAAAATGTACCAAAAAATGGATTTTGTGAATTGTTTCATAAATATTTTTTATTATTATTTAAAAATTTTATTCATATAACAAATAAGTCATACAGTAAAAGCACACAAGAATAGGACACGGTGTGTGGCTGCTCAGCAGAACAAAGCAACGGGGCAAAACAGGGGAGGGGAGAACAAAATGGACTGGGCGGATTGACAGAAGTGCTGGTAAAGAGCGTTTCATTAATTTTTACACTGTCTGAAATGGGAAGATGTTTTCCATAAATCCACTGGGTCCTGGCAGAGGTTTTATAGAAAACAATTTGTTAGTGAAGGGAATAAAGTGATTAAGTTTGGTAACAAACAGAATATATTTCAGGTGCAAGTGAACTTGCCAGATCGGCCATGTTTTCCTGGACACACATAGGGCCCTATTACATTCTTCACGCAAAAATCCAGGGTAAACGCGTGAATTTTTGCGCGAAGCTTTAAATGTTAAAGCGCGTAAATCAACGCTGGGATTACAATCCACGCGCATTTTTTCATCCGTTAAAAAATAACGCGTGTAAAACGGACACGGAAAAACGTGCGCGCCGCAACGTTGCGCGCAGAAATCAGTGTGCGGACTGTTTTTTTCACACGATTCAGCCAATCAGAATTAAGAACCACAATTGTCTCACGTTAAGTTTTTGCACCTGTCAAAGTCAATCTGCGAATATATGCTGCATCAATAAAAAAAACACACACAACTTCTCAAATTTATTGTTTGGGTATGTGTAGAATGTGTAACTATACTTTGCTGCGTATTTTTTTTGGGCTGGTGTATTTGGTTTCGGCAGGTTGATAGAATTTGCCATTAACACCAGCTTTTAGGAGTTCCTAAAATTATGCGCGCAAAGGCTGTGCGTCACTAACTGCGCATAGATTGTAATACCACCTGCGTACCAGCGCACAAACACATTTGCGCTCACAATGTTGAGTATAGGACGAGTGAAGTACAGTAAGCTCGCGCAGTGTGCGGTAGACGTATACGCGCGTTTGTTGCACGGAGATTGTAATACGACGTTCTGCGCAAAGGGTTTTGCCCCTCGCGTTAATGCGTTTTTGCGCGGGCGCAAGCGTATACACGAAGAATGTAATAGGGCCCATAATGTATTCATGCTGATGGGCAGTGCATGAAAATTCAAACCCTGCAGCATGTGTATTCCATATGCTGCAGGTAAGAAATCATAAAGGAATCCCTGGTGACCCGTCTCGATTTCCTTCCTGCAGCATGTGAATTATACATGTTGCTGGGCAGTAATTTACCTTGCACTCCCCTCTCCATGAAATCGTAAGATGTGTCCGGGAAAACATGGCCGACTTGGCAACCCAAGCTACAAGAGTATCGCTTTAAGATGACGGACCTTGGGTCACATTTTACAAATAACATATACATATTCTGTATCATAATGAAATCTCCGGTCAATATACATTAAAGGCTCGGCTGCGACGTTCTGCAGGACGCGCATTAATCACAAAGATTGCGGTATAGAGCCGGAGCCATAATTGATACATGAACGTGTGTTGTATCTAATGGACTCTGAGCGATCTCTGCCCAGGACTAAAGGAGAATATAAAAAAAATTACTGATCCGTTACGCTACAAATACCAGCTGAGCAGCGTAGCACCCCAGAGACTTTAATTAAAAGCATTAAATCTACAGAAGCCAGGATTTGGCTATTGTCAAGCAACAATAGAACACAAAAAAAAGAAATAGTCATTCTAATAACTCAGAATATAAATCGTACGGATTTATTAAGATTGCTTATTCACTAACCTGTAACGAGCAACAAATTTGCAAAAAAAATAAAAAATAAAAAATGGCGGCCATAATGGTGTTTGGGGAATAATATCCTTTTCTTAAATAATTTTTACATATGACTTTTGTTTAGTGAACACTGGATTTTAATGTAATTAAATATAAGGGGAACTTACAGTATATAGTCTTGGAGAAAAACCTTAAAAATCTCAACAATTACTTTATTTTACTGATATTTTTCCACCCAATTGTATAAATAGGAACTTCTAATTTATTTACCAATCAGCAGTGAGGGAGAATTATTTAAGCATGCAGATCGGTCCACATAGTAAACTGGCACCTAGCGGATTTTTCTACAGAATTAAATGCTAAATGGTCACACAAGAATCAAATAAATTTATTGTGTTTGGTGAATTATAAGAGGAAAGGGGAAAACAATATGGAGGGCTAGATTTGTGTCACCCACCCCTTCAGCCAAACCACACATGCAAAGGGATACAGCGTACTCTCATATTGATTAGTACACATGAATGGGTTCGGACCCATTCAGAAATGGTCCAAAATATTGGCAACTCTAACTGTAGCCCTAACCTGACCCGGCCTAATCATATGACACACAGAAACTGTAACCCTAACCAGGGTGTGGTGTGTGTGTAGGGGGAAAATATATCCATGTGGGAGCTGCTGGGGGAAATATATATCCATGTGTAAGCTTCTGGGGCAAATATATCCATGTGGGAGCTGCTGGGGGCAATATATATATCCATGTGGGAGCTGCTGGGGCAATATATATATCCATGTGTGAGCTGCTCGGGGAAAACACAGTGGTAAGAAAAAGTATGTGAACCCTTTGGGATTACGTGGAGTTTTGCATGAATTGGTCATAAAATGTGCTCTGATCTTCATCTAAGTCACAACAATTACACAAACATATGTTTTCATGTGTTTATTGAACAGAACATGTAAACATTCACAGTGCAGGGTGGAAAAAGTATGTGAACCTTTGGACTTAATAACTGGTTGACCCTCCTTTGGCAGCAATAACCTCAACCAAACGTTTCCTGTAGTTGCAGATCAGACCTGCACAACAATCTGGAGTAATTTTGGGCCACTCCTCTTCACAAAACTCTTTCAGTGTAGCAATATTCTTGGGATGTCTGGTGTGAATCGCTCTCTTAAGGTCATGCCACAGCATTTCAATCGGGTTGAGGTGAGGTCAGGACTCTGACTGGGCCACTCCAGAAGGCGTATTTTGTTTTGTTGAAGCCATTCTTTTGCTGAATTACTTGTATGCTTTGGGTCATTGTCCTATTACATCACCCATCCTCTGCGGAGCTTCAGGCTAGGGTCAGACGAGCGCAGTATTAACGTGCGTTTAACCGCACTTAATCACGGCCGTGCTAGCAGCAAATGACGTCCAATGCCGGGTAGCATACGAAGAACGGCCGCACGAAAGTGCGGCCGCGCAACGCAAGTGGCAAACGAACGCATTTTATCGAGAACGTCAAACCGCTAGTACTGACGTACAGAGTGCGCTGCGTCCGCATAGCGGCGTGTGTGCGTGATTAGGAGACGTCAGACGCTGCTAATGTCCGGCCAACATAACGTCCAGACGCAAAAAGTGTTTCATTGATGATCCGTACAAAATCACCGACGAAAATGCGCATTGTATGACCACTATCGCGTATTCCGTGAAAAACAAACGCACTTTTTCACGGACAACGCGAAAAATGCGTTAGTCTGACCCTAGCCTCAGTTGTCAGACAGATGGTCTTACGTTTTCCTGCAAAATGTCTTGATAAACTCTGGAATTCATTTTTCCATCAATGACAACAATCCGTCCAGGCCCTGAGGCAGCAAAGCAGCCCCAAACCATGATGCTCCCTCCGCCATGTTTTACAGTGGGAATGAGGTTTTGATGTTGGTGTGCTGTGCCTTTTTTTCTCCACACATACAGGGTAATTCAAAGAGATTTGAAAAGTCACCGCACGTTCGGTGACTTTCGTTCTCTTCAATTCGGTTTGTTTTGCCGATCCCATTTCGGTGACCCTGCGGTGTATTCAGCAAGCACCACAGGGTCCCTGAATTGCAGGGAAAAGCTGCCGCAAACCCGACGAAAACTCACCGCAAAACCCAGCGAATACACGCCGAAAACCCTCAAAAACATCTGGATTAACCTGCCGAAAACCACAGAAAAACCCGAACAGGAGCCGATCGATCGCAGCCTTCGACACAGCAGAAGAGGCAGTGAATAAATTAGCAAAACAGTTTGTATGACTGTGTGAAAGTGAAACGCTGTTTGCAAAGAAACTACTGAGCGAAAATGTCTGAAATTTACATATGAGGTCCAGGGAATGATAATAAAGAGGGCTGTTACAGAAAAAAGAAGAAAACTTTAAAAGAGAATCAAAAAAAAAATCTCACTTTTAAAAAAAAAAAAATCTGAAAAATGCTTAAAATATCCTAAAAAATCTATAAAGAGATTCTTTACTGCAGAATTTCATAATGAACGGTTTATTAGATATTGAATTAAAACGGGAATATTTTTAACATTGAAGCCTATGGGATTCTCCTGAATAGATTTGCCGCATGAAACCACCGAATGGCAGGGCATTAGGGGAACCTTTCACTGCTGGTTCGTGTTCTCTGAATAGCCGAAGCAGTGCTTTTCATGGGGTTTTCAGTGCCCTCGAACAGGCACCGAACAGGCACCGTATGTTCAGGCAATTCGCTAGGATTTGGCGAATTGCCTGCTCTCTGGATAGCCGAATGGCCAGGAAAGGTAACCGAACACTGATTTTCAGTGTTCGGTTACCTTTCTCAAGCAATTCGGAGCTCTTTGAATTACCCTGATAGTGTTGGGTGTTTTTTCCAAACAACTCAATTTTGGTTTCATCTGTCCACAGGATATTTTGCCAGTAGTGCTGTGGAACATCCAGATGCTCTTTTGCAAACTACAAACGTGCTGCAATATTATTTTTGGACAGCAATGGCTTCCTCCGTGGTGTCCTCCCATGTACTACATTCTTGTTTAATGTTTTCCTTAATGTAGATGTGTCAACACAAATGTTAGCATGTGCCAGAGATTTCTGTAAGTCTTTAGCTGACACTCTAGGATTCTTCTTTACCTCATTAAGCATTCTGCGCTGTGCTCTTGCAGTCATCTTTACAGGACGACCACGCCTAGGGAGATTAGCAACAGTGCTGAACTTTCTCCATTTGTAGACAGTCTGTCATACCGTGGACACATGAACATCAAGGTTTTTGGAGATACTTTTGTAACCCTTTCTAGCTTTATGCAAGTCAACAATTCTTGATCGTAGGTCTTCTGAGAGCTCTTTTCTGCGAGGCATGGTTCACATCAGGCAGTGCTTCTTGAAACCAGTAAACCAAAAACTTGTGTGTGTTTTTAAAGGTCAGGACAGCTTTCAGCAACACATCCAATAATATCACACTGATTGGACTCAAGGTTGGCTCACTCCTGGCTCCAATTAGCTCTTGGAGAAGTCATTAGGTTAGGGGTTCACATACTTTTTCCACCCTGCACTGTGAATGTTTACATGTTATGTTCAATAAACACATGAAAACATATAATGTTTGTGTTGCATTATTTTAAGCAGACTGTGTTTTTCAAATTGTTGTGACTCAGATGAAGATCAGAGCACATTTTATGACCAATTAATGCAAAACTCCACGTAATTCCAAAGGGTTCATATACTTTTTCTTGCCACTGTATATCAATGTGTGAGCTGCTGGGGGCAATATATATATATCCTTGTGTGAGCTGCTGGGGCAAATATATCCATGTGGGAGCTGTGGGGGCAATATATATACCCATGTGGGAACTGCTGGGGGCAATATATATATCCATGTGTGAGCTGCTGGGGGCAATATGTATATCCATGTGTGAGCTGCTGGGGGCAATATATATATCCATGTGTGAGCTTCTGGGGGCAAATATATCCATGTGGGAGCTGCTGGGGGCAATATATATCCATGTGTGAGCCGCTGGGGGCAATATTTATATCCATGTGTGAGCAGCTGGGGGCAATATATATATCCATGTGTGAGCACAATAATGTACATGTGGGTGTTGCGTTGTAGGGGTGGGGTTTTATGGGTGTGGCCTCCTGTGGGTGCGACACAAGGGGCCCCATGATCTCCTATTGCCCAGGGGCCCCATTAGTTGTCAGTCCACCCCTGACCCTAACCTAACTATAGCCCTATCCTTCCTAACCCTCATCCTGACCCGAATCATATGACACACAGAAACTGTAACCCTAACGTAGCTATAGCCTTAACCTAACCCTAGTCCTGACCCTAATCATATGACACACAGAAACTATAACCCTAACCTAACTATAGCCCTAACCTAATCCTAGTCCTGACCCTAATGACATACAGAAACTGTAACCCTAACCCAGATCTAACCCTATCCTAACCCTAATCATATGACACACATGACACACAGACACTGTAACCCTAACCTAACTCTAGTTTTGACCTTAATCATATGACACACAGAAACTGTAAACCTAACCCTAACCTAACTATACTACTAACCTAACCCTAGTCCTGACCCTAATCATATGACAAACAGAAACTGTAAGCCTAACCTAACTATAGCCATAACCTAACCCTAGTCTTGACCCTAATCAGAAACTGTAACTCTAACCCTAACCATAGTACTAACCTAACCCTCGTCCTGACCCTAATCATATGACACAGAAACTGTAACCCTAATTCTAGTCCTGACCCTAATCATATGACACACAGAAACTGTAAACCTAACCCTAACCTAACTATACTACTAACCTAACCCTAGTCCTGACCCTAATCATATGACAAACAGAAACTGTAAGCCTAACCTAACTATAGCCATAACCTAACCCTAGTCTTGACCCTAATCAGAAACTGTAACTCTAACCCTAACCATAGTACTAACCTAACCCTCGTCCTGACCCTAATCATATGACACAGAAACTGTAACCCTAATTCTAGTCCTGACCCTAATCATATGACACACAGAAACTGTAACCCTAACCCAAATCTAGCTCTAACCTAACCCTATTCCTGACATGAAACATATGACACACAGAAACTGTAACCCTAACCTAACCCTAGCCGTGACCCTAATCATATGACACACAGAAACTGTAACCCTAACCCAAATCTAGCCCTATCCTAACGCTAGCCCTGACCCTAATCATATGTCACACATGACTCACAGAAACTGTAACCCTAACCTAACTATAGCCGTAACCTAATCCTAGTCCTGACCCTAATCATATGACACACAGAAATTGTAACCGTAACCCTAACCTAACTATAGCCCTTTCCTAACCCTAGCCCTGACCCTAATCATATGACACATGACACACAGAAACTGTAACCCAAACCTAACTATAGCCCTAACCTAATCCTAGTCCTGACCCTAATCATATGACACACAGAAACTGTAATCCTAACCCTAACCCAAATCTAGCCCTAACCTAACCTTAGTCCAGACCCTAATTATATGACACACAGAAACTGTAACCCTAACCCTAGCCCTAACCTAACTATAACCCTAACCTAACCCTAGTCCCGACCCTAATAATATATGAGAAACAGAAACTGCAACCCTAACCCTATCCCTAACCCCTATTTTTTTTACATATTATGCATAAAGGTTTCGCATATCTGAAATGGCTGAAACGGACCAATACTGAAGTATCGTCCCCAATATTCCAAATCGTCTGATTCCGATTATTTCCGAATCAGATTTTTTCAGATTCCAAAACAATCTGAACCGAATCGAGCTAAATTTTTCAGTGCTGCTCATGGCTACTACACACAGCATATAGCATATGTGTGCTGCTGACCAGACTGCGAGTTTAACCCCTTAAGGACCGCTGAAGTTACTATGTACGTCCTGCCCACAGGTCTCCCTTAGACCCGCGGACGTACATAGTATGTCAGCGGCGCCTAACCCCCCTCCCGCCCGATACTTACCTCCCTCGCTGGATCCCTCGCAAATCTGGCAGGGAGGAAGCCTGCCCTCCTGATTTACATGGGCCGGCGAGCTCGATGACGTCACCACGCTGCGTGGTGATGTCATCAGCAGGCACCCCATTGAAATCAATGGAGGGGGGGCTCCTTCGGAGCCCTCTATCTCCCCAACCATTGAAGCTAGAGAGATGCAAGTTGCACTGCTGGAAAGGGGAGAGTCTCCCCTTTTCAGCGGTGTAATGCATTAACGGTTTCACTGCCGGATCAGGATTCGGGTGTGCAAATTTGCGCCGAATTGCGATTCAAACCTGGAGGGGTCTGACATCGTGGATGTCAGCCAAGCCTCCAGGTCACCCCCCACCCACAGACATCCTCACCATATGTGTGAGTATGTCAGTGGTCCAGTCAGTGGCCATGTGGAGAAAGGATCCCCTTATCTCTCGATATGTGGCAGCGAGAGGGTCATATTTGATATCATTGGAAAGGCCTGATCCAATGATACCAAACATGACCAGGTTTGGTGTAAAAATAAAACTTTAAAAAAAAAATTAAAAAAAATAAATTAAAAAAATTGTTTTAAATTAAAAAAATAATTAGCAAAAAACGGTCAGAATGACCGCAGCGCACATAGGTGAACTGGCTCAGCAGTGAAGGGGTTAAAAAGCAAAAACATGTAAAAAAAAATTATTTCTATTCTCGGGACAAAATTTTGAAACTATTTAGCCAGGGCCTATTTTGGTGGTTGTAGATTTTGGGGATTAAGTTACGAAAAAGTGTGTTTTTACCATTTTTTCATCATATTTCATATTTTTTTTGAAAGTCCATTTAATGGCGGAAAAAATGGTGTATAATATGTGTGGGCTGAATAAACGAGTAAGAGGAAAATTTGACATAAACACTAACAGCGCAGAAACGTAAAAACAGCAGCGGTCACTAAAGGACGGATTTGTGTAAAACCGCCCGGTCACTAAGGGGTTAAATGTATTTTTAACCCCTTCGTAACTTTAGAATACATAATTACACCGGTGACCGAGCTGAAACGACTTATCCCTCAAACAAAGTGTGTCATTTTTCATTATAGTATCCGCTTTAACCAAACTGTAGAAAAGTTTTACCGAAATTATGTGCTAATTGTTTTACCTTTTCACTTCAGAGCTTTCTGTTGAATAAATATTATCATAACATTTAATGAAACATGAGATGCCTGATTAACACTCACATGCAGGGTTGAAAATGGAAATTTTGCAGTTTTTTATTCCAAAATAGTTGAAATATTGGCGTAATGTTAATTTGCTCATCTCAAATTTTTCGTGTATTTGTTTACCCTTTATAGAAATATTACTGGGATGAAAAGTTCCAAACAGTAGATGGCACCCCTTATCTTGCACAGTTTCACATGGGGTCTGCATTATCAGTATATAGGCAGCTATGGTCATTGTGTCAAATACAGTACATATGATAAAGATAGGCTATCTGACCATTTTTATCTTCTATTTATGGGGGGTTTGTAGTGATCATAATGAGATTATTAGTAATGCAACTTCCAAAAAATATCAATATAATATAAAAAAAAATATCTGTATGTGGCATAATGCCTGTGTATGGAAATTAAGTAACACCTTGTATCTGTACTGCCCTGCAGCAGAAGAGGGGGGGGGGGTGAGCCTAGTGCCGTTGGACAAAAGGTATTTAAATTTAACAAAAATAACTAATAAGAGTAATTGTACGTATGGTGTCAGCTATCAGCTACAGAAATATTTGGTTTTAACCCCTTCACTACTGAGATCAAGATATCTCGGGCTTCAAAGGCTCCATCCGTTGCCCAATATTGAGATATTTCGATCTGCAGCTCTGCAGCCCAAAAGCAAATGTAATTTGTTTGCTGCAAACGAATTTCGTTTGCTTTTGGGCTGCAGAAAGTGCCCCCAAAGTTTTAGCCCTGTGGGCATAATGCCCAAAGAGTTAAAACTGTGTAAAATCGGCAAACTGAATGTCCTGACATTGGACATTCGGGAGCCGATGCAGGAAACGCTAACTGCAACTGTAACTCAATTTGGCAGTAAATGGCACCAGCTACTGGCCAAATATGTTATTACAGGGAGAAATACACTGGGAATATGCCCAAATATTTCTTACTATATAATTAATTAAAAAGATTTTTTTTAAAAAACACACACTGGTTCCTAACAAGATGAAAGGGATATGGGTATAAAGCTATATACCCTGAAGCGTATATAGTTATATATTGTTTTTACCAATAAGTGCAGTTATCATGATAAGTTATAACCAGTAAGTGATATGATGCCGCCCTGGGATAAAAAACACAGAAAAAACAACCAAAATCTGTGCTAAACCAAGATGAGAGAGGTGTAGCAGGTATCTCTGACAGCGCATCAATAGTGCAAAACTCATTCGGTGTATTGTCCTGTAGTATCTGTTTTAAAAAAAAGTGCCACTCTCTACATGGCCATAGGCGATTAAACCTAAAGCCGGGAAACCTTCAGGCTCATTTAAATGTGAGTGGTATATACCTCTACCAGTAATAATTCTTTGTCCAAATTTGTTATAAGATCTCCTGCACCAAAGATTTCCCCGTGTGCTTCTCCCTTCTCTTTTATGAAATCGAGGACGTGACAAACTATCCACCGGAATAAGACGGAACACCACAAACATTGGGACTTCTGAGTATTCTATCTTCCATTTTCGCAGACTGCTATACGCACTATTGCACTCAATTGAAATATCGGACACTTTTTGCACTTTTTGTGCGTGTCCATCGGATTAGCATTGGACATTTAAATTGTGCACTTTATTGAATATTATTTACAGGTTATCTACGTATCCTCCTATATGCACTATTGCACTAAAGCCCTGTTGTTTTTATTCTTTTAAGGCACCGCTGCACTTTACTGTTTTGTTGCACTTTATTTCACTATTGTGCCTACTGTTGATGCACTTTACTCCATTATTCATATATGCATATGCAAATGTTTCAATTGCATTCTAGTGTTTTGCACTATTGATGCGCTGTCAGGGATACCTGCTACACTTCTCTGGTTCCTAACAAGGGCTTTTTGGAAAATCACTTGGTAGTGAAGAGGTTTAAGGACAAAGAAAATCTGCGAACATACCTTGGCAAGTTATAAAAGCATGACACTGACAAATCATGCACCGATTTGGCAAAACTGTGGCAAAACCATCATAAATATAAGGTGTGACCATATCACAGATGCCCTAGAAGCTTGTCTAAACGTATTATTTATACAATGGCTTTTAACCCCTTCGCTACCAAATAATAATTAAAAAAAACACTGTCAGGAACTAGTGATGAACCAGGAAAACAATCATTTTTAATTAACTACACAGTAAGAAATATTCCCACTGAGAATATTCCCACTGTTTTCCTTACTTGTAAGGAGACTTTTAAAGAGTTAATACCTCTGCCTTACTAAAGAGTTAACACATCCGCCAAAGTAAAGAGTTAGTACCTCAGCCTAAGGCTAGGGTCAGACGAACGCATTTTTCACGTTGTCCGTGAAAAAGTGCGTTCGAATGAATGGACGTATTTTTTCACGGAATACGCGATAGCGGTCATACGATGCGCATTTTCGTCCGTGATTTTGTACGGATCATCAATAAAACCCTTTTGCGTCTGGACGTTATGTTGGCCGGACGTGTGCAGCGTCTGACGTCTCCCAATCACGCAAACACGCCGCTATGCGGACGCAGCGCACTCTGTACGTCAGTAGTAGCGGTTTGACGTTCTCGAAAAAATGCGTTCGTTTGCCGCTTGCGTTGCACGGACGAACTTTCGTGCGGCCGTTCGTCGTATGTTCCCCGGCATTGGACGTCATTTGCTGCTAGCACGGCCGTGATTTCGTGCGGCTAAACGCACGTTAAAACTGCTTTCGTCTGACCTTACTTAGCCTTAGAGAAAGTGCTTTCAGCAAGGTCATTGCATTACACAGCTACTCGGCCTTGTTCTTGCTGCTCATCACGTACAGATAAAACATGTCACAACAACTACAACAGACAAGGCCAAGAAACTTACACACATACATTCCTGCGAAACGTCTTGTTACATAACGACCACTCCCCTTCTCTTGCCATTTCAATAAAAGATGTGTGCAAGCTCTGAACGGGCAGTGCAGTTTTGAAATCACATTGTGTGTGTGTCTCAGTTCTGCATCTGACATCGGAAAAGAGGCGACCAGCGGGGGGCCAAGATACCAGAGGTCGCAGGGCCCAGTTATGGTTCAAATATAGATGTATTGACTCCTAGGGTCGAGGTTCCCGTGTAACAATAGGGTCGATTTCCTATCTTATCATTACTTTAATAAAACCTATTTGATGGGCAGATGTCGCCATCTGCTGACCAACTAGAGTTACTGCAGCTCATGGCTCAGTGCAAGATCACCTGGGGAAAACATCCGTTAGAGACATTCTCCAATGGTTTTAAACAGTGTTGGAACCTCGAGCATCATGCCCACAGTGCTAAAACTTTGGAGACACCTTCTGGAGCCCAGATTCAAATGAAATTAATTTGGAACAATAAAGCGTACCCCAGACTGTGTTAACATGATCTTGGGTTGCTGTGTGCTATTGCTTATGGTGAATACATAAACCATGGTAATGAAGAAGTTAAATTGATCTTCTCGTAGCAAGTCAGGTGCCCAATAAACATATTCTATCTAATAACAACTGCACCATGACTTGAGTCTTTTTAAGTCTTAGACAAGGGAAATTAACCCCTTCACTACCAACTGATTTTCCAAAAAAAACATTGTCTGGAACCAGCGTTTTTTTGAAATAACATTAATTATACAGTAAGAAATGTTTGGGAATATTCCCAGTGTATTCCATACTGTAATAAACTATTTGGCAGTCAGATGGCGCCATCTACTGGTCAAATGGAATTACAGTAGTTTGAGCTGCAGCTTGTGGTTCACTGCAACGGCTGCTGAAAGCCCGACATGTCAGGGCATTCTTTAGCCAATTGTAAACAGTTTTAGCACCTCTGACATTATGCCCACGGGGCTAAAACTTTAAGGGCACCTTCTGCAGCCCAAAAGCAAACTAAATTTCTTTGCAGCATACGACTTTCATTTGCTTTTCTCCTTCAGAGCTGCAGATCGAGATAACTCGATATCGGGAGACCTGATGGTGCCTTTGAAGTCGCGCGTTATCTCGATCTCGATAGTGAAGGGATTAATGCCAAATAATAAATGCTTTTCTTTCCATGATAGTTGAAAAATAGTGCAGCAGATGCTTCCTTTTTTCTACGAAACAGCTTCCTGCCTTCCTCTATTCCTCTGTCAGCCGATCTCAATCTGTGACGGTAACTATAAGAACCTTGAATGTAGTATTTCACTGTTCAGACCATTATCTTCCAGGGCGGCGGCTGTGATCTTGACTTCGCATTTCGCTTTAAGTACATTTCGCAAAGTAATAATTCAGTCAACAAAATATGTTCCAAGGGCTCGGGAAATATTATCTCGCTCTATCGTATGAGATATAAAAGAAACAAATTATTCCCAAGACGTTATTCTCAGCCCAACATCAATTATAATCGCAAAGATTAATTAACGCCGGTCTTTCTCCGAGGCTTTCGCTGCTATCCCTTGAAGCAGCATAGTATCAATTAAGAAAAATACACACATTTATTGTGATTATTGACGTATTGGGACACATGCCCTGGTTTGCCGCTGACTAGCTGAGTCTATGGGGGATATAACATGCCAAAGTGCTAAAATACCCCTGATTAACATTCCTATAATAAATTAATGTCACCGAGCACATTTAAGGGAAAGTTATGAGTAAGCAGTGGCACGTCCTTTTTATTAGACTCGCGTGAACAGCGGCTTTAACAGCATTTCTTCTGATTCAAAGTGAAGGTCTCGCCTCGGCGCCGAGGGATGTCATTCGCACCTGCCTCATTGCAGGTTCTATTTAAAAACCTTGATCTGCTGGGAGCTCCATTGAGATGCATCATGCTACAAGTAAGTGTCTATAGACCTCATACGAGCAGACATTGGGGCTATATTCAATAGCTGGCGCTAACTTTAACACCTTGATATGTAAGCATTAGAGCCCCCCATTACATTCCTGACGCTACCCCGTTAGTAATCCAATAGCGTATCGTTTTACGCGCTAGCTTCTGAGCAGTTACTGTACTTTGCGCATCCTATACTTAACATGGGGAGCGCAAACAACCATTAGCGTTCCGATAAGTAAGGTATTCCATAGTGCTAGCGCTAATTACCGCAGGGATGCGGACCGCCATATTTTAGCACCACCTAAAAGCTGGTGCTAAATGATTCTGCATTAGCACTCCCTAAAACCCCCCCATTAAATCCCATACTCACCTCTCATCCCGTGGCGAGCATCTTCTCCCCGGGAGCAGGCCCGGTGCTCCCACTAGGCAACCGCCTAGGGCGCACTGCCGCCTAGGGGCACAGCCGGCCACAACTCAGGTTCCATTATTGTACCCGTTTCTCATTGTGTGGCTCGTGTAGCCAGCAGTGGCGGCTCGCAAAGCCGACACTGTCGGGTCACAGAGCCCTGCTAGTGGTGCCAAAGGTGGGCATCTCATGGTCTCATGGTGACTCGCAGGTGCTACAAGATGACGTGCGGGCACCACCAGAAGCAGATGAAAGAAAAAAAGAAGCAGAGGAAAGAAAGCCACAGAAGAAAGAAAAAAAAAGGACGCAGATGAAAGGAAGAAAGAGGCAGACGATAAAAAAGTCGAGAGAAAGAGGCACAGAAGAAAGAAAGAATAAGGCACAGAGGGCAGAGGAAAGAAAGAGGCAGAGGAAAGAAAGAGGCACAGACCGATCCCCGGCCCGACCAATGGAGTGTGTGTGCGTATTCCCCCGGCATTTAAACAGTTAACAATTTTTTCTGGGGGGAGGGGCGCAAGTAACTGGTCTTGCCTAGGGTGCAAAATAGTCTAGCACCAGCCCTGCCAGGGAGCAGAGTGAGACAGGGGACAAACAGTTTCCAGTTTCCCTCCACGACCATGAGATAGTGCAGGGCTCGCACAGAGTCCTATAGACTTCAAAAGGTAATACGACGGCGCTGAAGCGCTACCACGTGTATCCCAGCGACTAGCGCTGCATTCCTGGACAAGGTGCTGAGGTAGTGCCTCTCCCAGAATTTCACGCAAGCATGGGGACGCTACGGGGAAACCTGCAGGCGCAGAGTCATATTCCCTTGTACGCGCTAACAGGGGGACACCACCAGGGAAAATCTGCGCCTGCAGGTTTCCCCGTAGTGTTCCCATCATAGCACGTTATTCCGGGGCAGGCGCTATCTCAGCACCTCGCCCCGGAATACAACACCAACCGCTGGGATACTCACGGTAGTGCTTCCACACCACTGTGAGCAAGACCTCACCTCCCGTAGTCCCTAGGACTCCATGGAGGATTACACTTCCTTCCAGGCCATGAGTTCTAAATCTGGCTTTTCCAATGATACCTTATATGCCCCTCTAGCCTGTAGGGTTCCAGAGATACAGGGGTCTAAATGATTGCAAATTGTATTTTTTTTTTTACTTTTTTCTCCTTTTACAGTGCAAAGCGCCCTCTTGTGGCAGGCGTCTGTAGGCACATGCCTACTCTGCCTAATTATAAATCCTGCCCTGCCGATTGCCATCATTGGCTGAATTCAGGCAGCCAAAAAGCACAATCGGCCATTGGTAAGAGAGGTGTAATGGAAGAGGGCCAGAATGCCACGCGGTGTGCTTTATCTCCAGAGTTTAAGTGCCACCCGTTGCCAGGATGGTATAGAATGCCCCACAGTGCTAAGGCGTTAAGCAAGGGGGAAAAAAGAGGGAAAAGGATCAACATAAGCCTGGTATCTAACTACACTATTTTATCAAAGTTCAGGGACCTCAAAATAAGGTACAAATAAAATGATATTAACATTCCTGCCATCACCAGCCGAGAAGATTTAAGGGATCACACACCTAATCGTGGACCATTAAATGCTACATTCGCAAATCTGTTACTCCCATAAAGATATTCCGTTTTAGATGAGAGTAATTTGAAGCGTATGTGGGCTTAAATATCGTTTATGGAAGGATTAACAGACGCTCTGTAACAGGAAAATAATCAGCCTCATTACGAACATGTTCTGAAAATATGCTGTTCATTCATTCACTCTCTCACCGCTTCACATTCTGCGCTTGCAGCTGAAAACGAGGGGAAAAAGCTTCGGAAATAACATCCAGCGCTTTGCTGTACTAAAGCAGATTTGGAATTAATCTGTATAGAACATGCAACCTAGTGACTATTGTAGCAATCGCATTTGCTTAGCAAGTGAATGGCATCAGCTGCAGCGCTCACTTTGGGCTGATTTATTATAGAAAAATAGATTATATCGTCTGGTGGGGAGAAATAAAATAAATTTACATTTACTTGGCACGGAACTGGAGACAAACACAAATTATTTTGTTTGAAATGCCAAAGTCAGACACGCAAATAAAACATAATCAATCTTCGCTCTTTTGTATCAACATTTCAGATACTAAAAAAAATAATCATTTTCTTTAACAAAGTAACCAGTTCACTACCAAGTGATTTTCCATAAAACCACTGGCAGGACCCGGAGGGTTTACAGAAAAATGGCAATCCGTTACTCACACAGTAAAAACATACTGAGGTGTCCCTCTTTAAACGTTCTAGGTAAACCCGTTTTGGCATCGATATTTAGATCTTGACGCTAACCAGGGGTGAAAAAGTTTTGCACTTTGCAGCTCGCACGAGATTACTGTACTTAAGTGTCTCCTATACCTAATATGGGGAGCGCATTCTATTTTTAGGGTCTTGACAAGTGAGGTATTACAAAGCGCAGGAACAAATAACCGTTGCGACGCGAAAACCTAAAATTTTAACACCACCTGAAATGCTACTGCAAATGCAAAATAGAGGTGTGCACGGCTGGAGAATTTGTTCTGTTTAGTTTTTAATTACGTAATTTTGTTTTTGCTATTTCGTTTTGTTTTGTAATTTTGGTTCGTTTCATTTGGTATATCAGATCACTAAAAACCCCATTGTATGTTAAGATCGATTCGCATTTCGGATCACTTAATAAAACCCCAATAAATCAAATTTTGCTGTTAAAAGGCAAGCTAGGGTTAAATGTTGAGTTGTCCATTGACAACAGATTCAGCACCACAGGCCAATTTACAGGGACAGGGTGCTTTGTGTAACAGTCAAACGAATCTGACTTGTTTCATAAGGTTGTTTGCTTTAGTACTTGTACGTATTGTAAGTTGAGATCAATTCGATAGTTGATATCGATTTGAATTTTGGATCACTAAATAAAACCCCAATTAATGAAATCCTGCTCAGGAATCATTTAATCAATGGTTCTCTTGTGAAACAGTATAACAAATCTATTTCGTTATATACCTTTTCGTTTCAATTCGGATGAAATCAATTCGTTATTTTCACAAGTACTTCCGAAACACAAATTAATGAATCTCATAACGAATTGAGTTTCTTTACGAAACGAATGCACATCTCTAATGCAAAATTGATTTATTATTTATTTATTTATAAAGTATTTTACCAGGAAGGATACATTGAGATTTCTCTCGTTTTCAAGTATGTACTGTCATTTAAGACGGTCTAAACCACCCCCCCAATTAAATTCCATACTCGCCTCTCACCCCACTGTGAAAAGTGTGGCCTGATCCACCGATTCTTCCCCCCCCCCGGGAGCAGAGTGAAACTGGGAACAAATAGTTCCTAGTCTCCCTCTCTGATCACTCTGCGGCGCTGCGCAATCTAGCAAGTCCGAGGTAATGCAGAGCTCACAGCCCGGAAGCGCAAGGCTCTCGGGTATCAGGGAGGTTAGCGCTGAGTTCCGGGGTGAGGTGCTGAGATAGCACCTTCCCCGGAATACAACATTAACATGGAGACAGTAAGGGAAAATCTGCAGGCGCACATTATCCTGCATACCGTCTCCATGTTAGTGTCAACTAGGGAATATACAGTCATGGCCGAAATTGTTGGCACCCCAGACATTTTTCCAGAAAATCAAGTATTTCTCACAGAAAAGTATTGCAGTAACACATGTTTTGCTATACACATGTTTATTCCCTTTGTGTGTATTGGAACAAAACAAAAAAGGGAGGAAAAAAAGCAATTTGGACATAATGTCACACAAATCTCCAAAAATGGTCTGGACAAAATTATTGGCACCCTTTCAAAATTTTGGATAAATAAGATTGTTTCAAGCATGTGATGCTCCTGTAAACTCACCTGGGGCAAGTAACAGGTTTGGGCAATATAAAAATCACACCTGAAAGCAGATAAAAAGGAGAGAAGTTCACTTAGTCTTTGCATTGTGTGTCTGTGTGTGCCACACTAAGCATGGACAACAGAAAGAGGTGAAGAGAACTGTCTGAGGACTTGAGAACCAAAATTGTGGAAAAATATCAACAATATCAAGGTTACAAGTCCATCTCCAGAGATCTAGATTTTCCTTTGTCCACAGTGAGCAACATTATCAAGAAGTTTGCAACCCATGGCACTGTAGCTAATCTCTCTGTGGGTGGACGGAAGAGAAAAATTGATGAAAGGTTGCAACGCAGGATAGTCCGGATGGTGGATAAGCGCCCCCAAACAAGTTCCCCAAGAAATTCAAGCTGTCCTACAGGCTCAGGGAGCATCAGTGTCAGCGCGAACTATCCGTCGACATTTAAATGAAATGAAACGCTATGGCAGGAGACCCAGGAGGACCCCACTGCTGACACAGAGATCTAAAAAAGCAAGACTACAGTTTGCCAAAATGTACTTGAGTAAGCCAAAATCCTTCTGGGAAAACGTCTTGTGGACAGATGAGACCGAGATAGAGCTTTTTGGCAAAGCACATCATTCTACTGTTTACCGAAAATGGAATGAGGCCTACAAAGAAAAGAACACAGTACCTACAGTGAAATATGGTGGAGGTTCAATGATGTTATGGGTTTGTTTTGCTGCCTCTGACACTGGGTGCCTTAAATGTGTGCAAGGCATCATGAAATCTGAGGATTACCAAAGGATTTTGGGTCTCACTGTAGAGCCCAGTGTCAGAAAGCTGGGTTTGCATCCGAGATCTTGGGTCTTCCAGCAGGACGATGACCACAAACATACATCAAAAAGCACCCAGAAATGGATGACAACAAAGCGCTGGAGAGTTCTGAAGTGGCCAGCAATGAGTCTAGATCTAAATCCCATTGAACACCTGTGGAGAGATCTTAAAATTGCTGTTGGGAAAAGGCGCCCCCCTTCCAATAAGAGAGACCTGGAGCAGTTTGCAAAGAAAGAGTGGTCCAAAATTCCGGGTGAGAGTTGGAAGAAGCTTATTGATGGTTATAGGAAGCGACTGATTTCAGTTATTTTTTCCAAAGGGTGTGCAACCAAATATTAAGTTAAGGGTGCCAAGAATTTTGTCCAGCCCATTTTTGGAGTTTTGTGTGACATTATGTCCAATTTGCTTTTTTTCCTCCCTTTTTTTGTTTTGTTCCAATACACACAAAGGGAATAAACATGTGTATAGCAAAACATATCTTACTGCAATACTTTTCTGTGAGAAATACTTGATTTTCTGGAAAAATGTCTGGGGTGCCAACAATTTCGGCCATGACTGTAGCTCATATTTGGGTATGTTCTTAAACATTTTTGGAAATATCTTGCATTATTTTATAGTGTGTATATATACTTAGGCCTGGTGTAGGACGATACATCATTTATCACGTATGTTGGAATGAAGCCAACATAAGAGGAAAATATCCATGAGCTCATCCTTGTGGTCGCGTGTGTTTATTAATATATGTGCACATATACATGGTTTAGTCAAAAGACAAATGTGCACATAAAATGGAAATAAACCTGCCGACTGAGAAAAAACAACTTATTTTTCCTATGATTTCTCTTCTGTGATCTGTCAGTGAAATTGTTCTTCACCAAAATTGCAATAATTGAGTCCAAAGGGATTTTGTTGATGAGCTCGAGTCGCAGTAGTTCTGTGGCAACACTCATTTTGACACTAAGAGGGTTGTTGCTTTTTGAGTACTTATTAAGGACTGTGAGCAGGATTGAAAGCTGAAATTCACCAGCATATAAAATAAAGGACAATCCCAGATAAAGAATAAAAGTGTAAAACGTTGTCTCATCCACTCTGACTTTGTGAGGTTACACAATCGATATTCCTCTAAAATGGTACATATTGTCTAAATCTGAGGGGTATCAGCTGTACCCTCCTGACGAGGCCTAAAAAGGCAGACACAATCGTCGGGGGTGGGGCTGCTGTGTAACTGTCAAGACCGGGACGTTTTTTTTTTTATAGAGCTGTAAACACCAGAGACAGTAGGTAGGACAGCCCACTAGCTTCCTGTTTCAGGAAAAAGCTGCTGCAGGACATCAGAGGCGCGTTCAGTAGCTCAGCCGCTGCAAGTGCTAAGTTAGCAACTTGACACTGAACGCCGTTCTGCCGCTCAGCGCTCAGCACTGCTAACTTAGCACTTGCAGCGACCCAAGGAGATGCTGCGAGTAGCTGAGTGTGACGTAATAAAGATGGCCGCCACCATGAAGCAAGTAACAATTCAGTACGGCAATGTTAATTTTGAGGTTTTTGTTCACCAAAGCACAAAATATTTATTTATTATTTACCCCTGCACATTGACATATATTACAGTTCAATTATATTTTGTTTCAGAAGTAAACATTACGTTTATTCAATAAAAACTATCATTTGTGCTGTCTGCATACAAAACGGAATTGTGCTGACTGCTTTCCTTTATCATATATACCTTAACTGTTGTCCGAGTCATACGAAAGTGTGAACGAAAAACAATCTGAATCTTTCATTAAGAAATCGACGGCCATTTTGCTTTGAAATTCACATCAAAAGCGTTCAGTGACACTGCTGCAGCAAACTGAATTGCTGCGCTGCAGCAATTCAGCAGCTGCTGAGGAACTGAACGGGGCTCTGTATGAAGCATGGCCATTTCTTTAGACCTGTGCAGCTATATGCTGTATCTCATTGGAGACTTCCATAGCAAGTTCAGTTCTAGCAACTCTTTCTGGGTGATAGCAGTTTGATTTGCACATGGAATCATCTTCTCTGTAATGTCACCATCAAGCTAAAACCGTATGAGACCTGACCGGCAACACACCGTAGGGCAGGACACTGGTGCTGTTGCCTGTTCTCAGAACCCTCATAAATCTTGTTTTTTGCTCACTCGTCTGTTAGACTACTTGTATACGTTGAGAGTATTCTCAAATCTCTCAACTAAGGCTGGCGTCAGACGAGCGCACTATGTGCGCCCGTGCTGACATGCTTCACGGCGTCCATCACAGCATTGTGACGTTGCGACGGAGCCAGCCACACGCTGTTCCGCGCGCTTGAATTGTGCGCATGACAGCAGCCGTGCTGCAAGTCTCCCTGAAGCGCTACGACGCGTGTTCGACGGGGCTGCAATGCACAATCCTCCATGGGAGGATCAAACCTTGCAGCGCTGAGCGCACTAACTGCGCTCAGCGAGGTGGCCAGACGGGCGTCAGAATGGAAGGAACGTCCACTCTCAGAAGTGCCTTTTGCTCTTAAAAATGTTCATCTGACACTGGCCTTAACCCCATGGTCAAAGTAAAATAGCGATTTATCAACCATGTCCCATTGAAGAACCCTTTGGTAGGTTTGAACAATCCCCTGTGTCAATATACCACCCTGTGATAGACGACTCACTCTGAATTATTGTGGTCGTTATTGTGCAAGAGCTATAAAGATACCTCACATTATGGCTCATGCCACGCTTAGCTCTTCGGCTCCCTACTGATAAACAAGCTAAGCCCAACATACAGTCAGGTCCAGAAATATTGGGACATTGACACAATTCTAACATCTTTGGCTCTATGAACCACCACAATGGAGTTGGAATGAAACAAACACAATGTGCTTTAACTGCAGACTGTCAGCTTTAATTTGAGGGTATGTACATCCATCTCAGGTGAACGGTGTAGGACTTACAGCAGTTTGCAGATGTGCCTCCCACTTGTTAAGGGACCAAAAGTAATGGGACAGAATAATAATCATAAATCAAACTTTCCCTTCTTAATACTTGGTTGCAAATCCTTTGCAGTCAATCACAGCCTGAAGTCTGGAATGCATAGACATCACCAGACGCTGGGTTTCATCCCTGGTGATGCTCTGCCAGGCTTCTACTGCAACGGTCTTCAGTACCTGCTTGTTCTTGGGGCATTTTCCCTTCAGTTTTGTCTTCAGCAAGTGAAATGCATGCTCAATGGGATTCAGGTCAGGTGATTGACTTGGCCATTGCATAACATTCCACTTCTGTCCCTTCAAAAACTCTTTGCTTGCTTTTGCAGTATGCTTTGGGTCATTGTCCATCTGCACTGTGAAACGCCGTCCAATGAGTTCTGCAGCATTTGGCTGAATGTGAGCAGATAATATTGCCCGAAACAATTTCGAATTCATCCTGCTGCTTTTGTCAGCAGTGACATCATCAATAAATACAAGAGAACCAGTTCCATTGGCAGCCATACATGCCCACGCCATCACACTACCACCACCATGCTTCACTGATGAGGTGGTATGCTTAGGATCATGAGCAGTTCCTTTCCATCTCCATACTCTTCTCTTCCCATCACTCTGGTACAAGTTGATCTTGATCTCATCTGTCCATAGGATCTTGTTCCAGAACTGTGAAGGCTTTGTTAGGTGTTGTGTGGCAAACGCTAATCTGGCCTTCCTGTTTTTAAGGCTCACCAATGGTTTAAATCTTGTGGTGAACCCTCTGTATTCACTCTGGTGAAGTCTTATCTTGATTGTTGACTTTGACAACCATACACTTACCTCCTGGAGAGTGTTCTTGATCTGGCCAACTGTTGTGAAGGGTGTTTTCTTCACCAGGGAAAGAATTTTTCGGTCATCCACCACAGTTGTTTTCCATGGTCTCCCGGGTCTTTTGGTGTTGCTGAGCTCACCGGTGCGTTCCTTCTTTTTGAGAATGTTCAAAACAGTTGTTTTGGCCACATCTAATGTTCTTGCTATCTCTCTGATGGGTTTGTTTTGTTTCTTCAGCCTAATGATGGCTTGCTTCACTGATAGTGACAGCTCTTTGGATCTCATCTTGAGAGTTGACAGCATCAGATTCCAAATGCAAATAGCACACTTGAAATGAACTCTGGGCCTTTTATCTGCACATTGTAATTGGGGTAATGAGGGAATATCACACACCTGGCCATGGAACAGCTGAGAAGCCAATTGTCCCATTACCTTTGGTCCCTTAACAAGTGGGAGGCACATCTGCAAACTGCTGTAAATCCTACAACGTTCACCTGATTTGGATGTACATACCCTCAAATTAAAGCTGACCGTCTGCAGTTAAAGCACATTGTGTTTGTTTCATTCCAACTCCATTGTGGTGGTGTATAGAGCCAAAGATGTTAGAATTGTGTCGATGTCCCAATGTTTCTGGACCTGACTGTATATGGTCAACCATGGATCGAAATACCAGACAGGTCCCCTCAACAGTAGAGATAAAGTAACCTCTGTCAATCATTCCAAACACACATTGAGTGGTTGATGCCTCTGGTAGTCATTTAATTTCTGAGAAGATAGATATACAGCTCTGCTGTTTAATATCCCGATAGTATAAGCTCCAAGCATGGCTCAACCAAAGCTTTGTGATTTCCCACACAGGGATAAACATATATGGCTGAGCCCACCAATGGGACAAAAAAGGAAGGAAGAGAAAGCATTTCCCCATTGGCACTAGAGATACTGAATTATCTCCAGACAATTGTTTCACCTGCTCATCAATTTTACCATAGAGGGTGATGCGGCTAATGTTTTTGACTCTTTTATAGTGGACCCACTATGCGATATTTGCTGTGCCAATGGTGTTGGGTCTTCTTCTAACATCAAAAGTGCACAGGAACATAACCTCTTGAGTGTGAGATTGCTCATAGGGGGAGCTACTACTTTGTATATTCTCAATCAATGTGCAGGTACTTGTTTTTCATTCCATTGAATTAAAGATCGGGGATTGACATATTTTTATTATACTTTGGAGCCAGTAAGAAAATGGACGCCCAACTGCATATTTTTAGGAGCCAGGCACAATTATTACTATAGATTTTTTACAAGATAATTCATAAATCTGGGAGCCAGAGGACAAATTCTAGCTCTGTTATCAAACCATAACAAGGACATAACCAAGTAAAATATTCTGGATTTCCAACTACGATCACAACAAGCCTTAAAGCAAAGAAGCAATCACAAAATATGACTGAAAATAGGTCATCATCAATCTAAACTTTCAATGGTCGCAACACATATCAGGGAGGATAGTTTCTCCTTCGGCTAATAACAATCAATAGTCTCTGCAAACTAATAATAATAAAAATAGTGTACCGGCTCAGTAGAGTATAGGTAACATCACTGCTCTATAACCGTGCAGACAAAGGTTCGATCCTGGCAAGAGCACCTCTCCTTGTTCTTGGGCAAGACACCTAACGGTACATACTCGCCACCCAGGACATACTTGACGAGAGAAATCTCAACATATCCTTCCTGGTAAAATCCTTTCTCAAAAAAATAATAATAATAATAATAAACGTCACAGCATTGCCATGAATTTTGAAATGAACCCCTTGGCTGCAGAAGATGCGGGGTTTCCACAGTCCAAGGGAAGACTGAATGTTCAGAGTCAACCGGCAGAGCGGGTGAATTCCTGAAGGAGGGGTATTTTGGACCCCTTTATCTTATCACCCAGAGGGACTACACACTCAAGAGAGACATTGCTGGAAAGGTCACAGTCTGACCTTTTCAACGATTCCCATCATGAGGCTGTATAATTTTGTCTGGGTCTAATAATAAAACATGACTTCAAAACACGTTTAAACATGATGAGCACAAAATGGTAAGAACAAGTTCAGAGCATAGGGGCTCAACAGTGAAGGGGTTAATTAGTAAATTATTTAAATTTTAATGATTATTTCGCCACATCGTGTTTTCACAAATTTCCGCAAGAACAATTTAGTTGATTTTGGTCACTGCCAAACACCCATATCTTCCGTCAAGTGACAGAAAAAATAAGACGAGCCAAGCAGTCAATCCATCCCGTTACAGCGAGAGAGTGACAAGAACTTGAGGTTTCGCTGTCCGATTATTCACTTTCTCAATCTTTTTTCTTTTTTTTCCCCCCATTCCCATTTTCAAGGAAACAGATTATAGACCTTCATCCATCACGCTGATTGATACGACTGAAGGGCAATTTACTGTATTGGCAATCGTTCTTTTATTTCCTTCATTATTTCTCAAAACTAATATATCATTATATAAACAAAAGAGCTGCCGATAGGAAAGATAGTTAATTAAATGAAAAGTACGGCATTGTAACCAAGTGATAACATCTCCTAACAAGGAGGAAAAAGATAGCTCAAACACGCTGAGTAAAGCAAACGTATAAAAAGATAAAATAAATAGCATGTTGTGGCAGATAATACCCGTCTTGGGACACGTCTATTCCACCCAATAGTGATCTAAGTAGCTCATCGTTAATTTTTAATTTATTTCTCTGCTAAAGCCAAATTCTGGATGACCTTCAAACCACTATTTTCTGCCAAGAAGCCATTTGCAACATAAACAGCCGGAAGGATTATCGTAGACCTACATCATCACCCCAAATGGCCCACTAACCATGGAGAGAAGAAGAGAGACATAACAACAGTGTAATAGGTAAAATGGGAATAGAATACACTGACTGGCAAAAAAAGTCACCGCCCAGATTTAACTAAGAAAAAGATAAGAGCCTTCTATTGGATAATAACTACAGCGATTAATATGTTTCTGCTGCAAAAAAACAGGTCATGTGACTCTCTGAATATACTGAAGGAGCAGGTTTTCCATCAATGGGTTTTTTCTTCCCTGATGGCACAGCGGGCATATTCCAAGATGGCAATGCCAGGATTCATCTGGCTCAAATTGTGCAAGAGTGACTCAGGGAGCACGAGACATCATTTTCACAGTTAGACCCAGACACAGTCCAGACTTTAACCCCATTGAGAATCTTTGGGATAATGTGCTGGAGAAAACTTTCAGGTCTCCCATCATCAATACAAGATCTTGGCCACAAATTAATGCCACTCTGGACGCAAATAATTTCTGTGACATCGCATGAGCTTATCAAAACGATGCCACGGCGAATGCGTGCCGGAATCACAGCAAAAGGCGGCACAACCAAATATTACAGTGTGTGACTTTTTTTGGCTAGGAGGTGTAACTCTCTATATTGTTCATCCCTGGGCTCGAGTCCTGCGGGAATGCACGGGAACGGCATTCCCGCACTTCTCTTGCAGCGGGAACGTTGCGGGAACGCAGGTTCCCGCTGTGGGCAGCTGGGCATTCCTCTAGCAGCCCCTGGCCGCGTGTTCCCCCTGAGCCCTGCGTGATGATCCCTCGCGCAGCTGCCTCCTCAGCTCTCTGAAAGGCTGTGATGCAGCCTACAGCCGAGATCACGTCAAAGCCTTCAGAGGGCTGAGGATACAGCTGCGTGCAGGAGCACGCCTGAGCTAGGAGGAACACGCGGTCCTGAAGTCTGAAGGCTGGGTAAGTATATTTCTGGGGACCTGTGTCTGGCTATAATTAATTCTGGGGGCCTGTGTCTGGCTATAATTAATTCTGGGGGTCTGTGTCTGGCTATAATTAATTCTGAGGGTCTGAGTCTGGCTATAATAAATTTTGGGGGTACGTGCCTGGTTTAATTAATTCTGGGGGTCCCTGCCTGGCTATAATTAATTCTGGGGGTCTGTACCTGGCTATAATTAATTCTGGGGGCATGTGTCTGGCTATAATTAATTCTGGGGGTCTGTCTGGCTATAATTAATTCTGTGGGGAAGTGTCTGGTTATAATTAATTCTGGGGGTCTGTGTCTGACTATAATTAATTCTGGGGGCATGTGTCTGGTTATAATTAATTCTGGGGGCATGTGTCTGGCTATAATTAATTCTGGGGGCATGTGTCTGGCTATAATTAATTCTGGGGGTCTGTCTGGCTATAATTAATTCTGGGGGCATGTGTCTGGTTATAATTAATTCTGGGGGTCTGTGTCTGACTATAATTAATTCTGGGGGCATGTGTCTGGTTATAATTAATTCTGGGGGAGGCGGAGCTTAGCTGTGCAGGAGAGAAGACGTGTTTTCATGGAGCTCCACTATCGAGTCTCCATTAGCTGACTTTACTGCCCTCCTGGGGACTTTTCTGACCTTCTCCCTGCCGCACCTATGTTACTGAAGGTAGGGTGAGCCTTACCCCGGGGGATCCGTAGAGATTACTGCCTTCCATAGACAGATTTTTCGGAGACTACACGCGGCCCGGCCTCGGTGAGAAGCCTCGGTGCGGATTCGTCCTGCGCCCCGCGAGAGAGCTTGATCTGGCTGGGACGTTTGCCCATACAGTGCGGACCAGTCAAATGGGGAAAAAGCCGCAGCTGAAGACCCAGCCATCTGCGGACAGTCGCCAGCGTGACATCAGGGAATCCCTGGGAGAGGAGATGAGGCGCAACCGAGAGGGGGTGGAAGCTCCCACACCACGAGTACAGAGCAACCGGGGGGTGAAAGGGGGACCTCAGACCGAAGAGATACCCTCCCCGTCTGGGGCTGACGGTGCCACGGAGACGAGACCGGGCGGTACAGGGACTGCAGGCTTAGTGGTCGGCACAACTGTATTGCCCCCCGCAGTGCTAGCGAATGGTGGCGAGGCACAGGATGATCACCTGCTCCCTACCAAGGGTGATTTACGTGCTATGCTGTCAGACCTAACTCAGGTGGCTGAGGTCCGGGACCGTACAGCTGAGGTGGAGGTGGCCCACGGTCAATTGCAGTCACGGGTGGAATCCCTACAGGTTCAAGTAAAATACCTCTCGAAATCAGTGGAGCGGCTGGAAACTCGTCACCGCCAGCGGAACGTTAGGATCAGAGGGATCCCTGATACGCTGTCGAACCAGGCGTCTTAGAGCTGGTGAATCGACTCGCGGCTCACCTGCTCCGACTAGAGCCAATTGGATTGGGGGTTTTTGACTCGGTGCTGTGACTCAGAAAATCCCCGATGGCCCCGACTGCAGCCTCCCGGGACGTCTTGGCGGTGGCGAGAGATGTTGCTGTGCGGCTTCGGCTTATGGCGGTCCCGGCTGCTCGTTCGCCCCTTCTTTACGAGACACTGACATTGTCCCTCTTCGCTGACCTACCTTTTGCAACGTTGATGGCTCGGCGACGTTTTAAAGAGGTGACCACTCGTCTGAGAGCTGAGGGGGTTCGCTACAGATGGGGGGCTGTTGGTACACTTTGCATGACAATTAATGGGGTTGTGCAGGTGACCTCCACACCAGATGAAGCATGGCCTTTGTTGGCTCCGCTTGGATTCTACCCGCCTCCCGCCTTGGATGATCCGGGTTGATGTTGATGCAGAGGTTTGGCCTTCCTTATGGCCCTGACTTAGTGTTTTGCCGTCTCTGCGCTTGCCCTTAGTTTCCCTCCCTGGTTTCCCCCTGCCCTCCAACCACATGGGGTCCATTGTGGAACATTGACTCTTTTTGCTGATCTCTGCTTTTTCTTTTATTCCCCACCTTCCCATGCGACTCCCTGTGGATGTTAGACTTTTTATGCGGTTCCTTAATCTTTATATATTTTTATGTATTTTCTGGTTATTACACTGACTACTTTATGGCAACATGCAGTCTTGTTGGGGCTCGTATTATCGTATGGATGTTGGCCGTTACTCCCCTCCCTTGCCCCTCCCCATTTCCTTCCCCCCCCTTTTTTTTTTTGGCACTTTCCGGGTAGACTCGAGGTGTGCCACTGTGGCGGACACCATGGCTCTGCCTGCCATATTTGGCCCTCGAGGGCTCGGGCCTTGTGACATTTGTTCCATGGCCTCCTATTGTCTTTTCGATACCTGGGAGTGAGCCAGGACCGTCACAATCTGGTGTGTGCCTTTCCCCAAATCCCCCCTTTTTTTTTTTTTTTACCACCATCCTGATGATATACTGTCCACTTTCCTATGTTTCATACGTAAACTGCCTACTGTTTCTTTTAATATCTGAAGTATTACCGTTCTGTAATGTTTTATTTTTAATTTTTCCTTCTTTTCTTTTGTATACTTATGTGGATGACCTTTTCTGGCCCTGCGAGGCCACTTATTGATGTTTGACCTTTTGGTGTATCTCTGTTGACTTTGAAATAAAAATACTTAAATATAATTAATTCTGGGGGTCTGTGCCTGGCTATAATTAATTCTGGGGGCATGTGTCTGGCTATAATTAATTCTGGGGGTCTGTGCCTGGCTATAATTAATTCTGGGTGTCTGTGCCTGGCTACAATTAATTCTGGGGGCATGTGTCTTGTTATAATTAATTCTGGGGTCTGTGTCTGGCTATAATTAATTCTGGGGGTCTGTGTCTGGCTATAATTAATTCTTTTGGCATGTGTCTGGTTATAATTAATTCTGGGGTTCTGTGTCTGGTTATAATTAATTCTGGGGGTCTGTGCCTCGCTATAATTAATTCTGGGGGCATGTGCCTGGCTAGAACTAATTCTGGGGGCATGTGCCTGGCTATAATTAATTCTGAGGGCATGTGTCTGGCTATAATTCTGGGGGTTTGTGTCTGGCTATATTTAATTCTGGAGCCTGTGTATTTGGGGGGGTCTGTGCCTGTGTATATTCAATTCTGGGGGTCTGTGCCTGGTTATACATTATTCTCGGGGTGTGTATATATATATATATATATATATATATATATATTTATTTTTGTTTTCTCTTCGGGTAATGGGGGTTGTGGAATTCTTGGTGAGTTCCCTCACTTTTTTCCCCAGGACTTGACCCCTGGTTCACCCTATAAACCCTGGTTCACCTATAAAAATGAACAAGAGCATGAGACATATAACTACAACGGACCATATTCCAATCTAACGCCTGAGGCCATTATACATAATATAATAACAGCTCCAGCCAGTAACATCGGGCTGGATTTCCTACTGCAATCTTACGGCAAGCTTTGATTGTGGCTTGGACTTCGCAGCTCCTTACTGTAAATTACCAGCTCTTATAGGAAACATTAATCTGCGGCCAGAGTAAGATGAACGTGCTATTCCAACCTTGCTCATACTTCTCTTCTAAAAATGATAGGGACTCTATGAACCTGGTGTTAAGTAGTTTTGCCGTATGCAGAAGAAAACTGGGCTCAAATAGTTCCTAGTGTCCTACCATGGTTCCTTTGCGGCACCTGCGTAATAATGCTTGTGGCAGGGTCATTTTTGGCTCGTCAAGTCCTATGGAATTCGGGGAGCTGATGCCAGTATCTCTTCACAGCTCCCAATTATTATGATTCGAGCCGCTAATATAGAATGGCCTGGTAACAGAGAGTCGATATGGGATATCGACTCCCGACAATTTTT
Source organism: Leptobrachium leishanense (assembly GCA_009667805.1). Lineage (NCBI taxonomy): Eukaryota > Metazoa > Chordata > Amphibia > Anura > Megophryidae > Leptobrachium > Leptobrachium leishanense. The sequence goes on along the minus strand of CM019070.1, from coordinate 160,427,213 downwards.
TTCCCTTACCGGCTCCCTGTTATTATACAGATTTTTATCAAGTCACTGCTAACTAATGTTACCCAAACAAAACCATCTCTCTGGCATTCATCAGCATAGAGGTCTATACCAATAGCTGAGTCAGGTTGCAGGTGGTTCTTCCTCTGGTTTTGCAGGTGCCCACTCAAATACCGCTATTTTATTTTGTTTTATTTTACTAGTCCATCTGCTCTCATCGTTGGCCATTAACGTGTACCTGTGGTGGACAGGCCCACTTTCTCAGCGATGTTCCATCAGGAGATGGTTATCAAATAGATCAGTGCTTCCCAGCCCTGGTCCTCAGGTAAACCTAACAGGTCAGATTGTTAAGGATCACCTTGGGGGAAATGCAGACTGAATCCTTCAATCACTGAGCAGCAAAACATATCATCTGTGCTGTGCTTCACATAGCTGAATACCTGATCTGTTAGGTGTACCTGAAGACCAGGGTTGAGATTGGAAATCGGCTATGTTTTTCTGGACACATATAATTTATTCATGCTGATGGCCAGTGCATGAAAAATGCCACCCTGCAGCATGTAGAATTTATATGCTGCAGGTAAGGAACTAAAAAGGAATCCCAGGTGACCTGCGTTGATTTCCTTCCTACAACATATTAATTACCCATGTTGCAAGGCAGCACTTTTCCCTGTGCTCCCTTCTGCATGAAATAGTAATAAGTGTCCAGGAAAACATGGCCGACCTGGCAACCCTAGTTGAGAATTACTGGCATAGATTGTAAAAGATCAATGCGAGATCTCGTGCTGCGCACCCGTACTTGGGTGTAGCTGTAAGAGGGTCATCGTGCAAAAGAACGCCCAAACACTCTCACAGATGTTTACTCTATTATTAGACACACTCTTACAAACACTGAAACACTACAAAATATACATTGAGGGATCCCTCGTCCCACTTGCTCACCTCAAGTCGTGGTGTTGGGGGCTCCTCCCATGCGGTCTAGTGGAGGAAGCCAGAAAAAAATGAACACGTCCAACACGTTTCTATTATTTCTGTTCAGAGCAACTTAACGTCTATATTTTGTGACTTTTCAGCTTCCAGTTACATGTTATACTGGAACATGTCTACATACTAACATCAACATGCAAAGTATTCCACATATTTCCCATGTGTTCGGCCAACGTCATAATATCCGGGAGACCAATGTGAGAACTGGAAATTATTTTTTAAAAAATCCCATTAAAAATCGAATCCACTGAAAGACTTGTTTGGTCTACATTCTAAATCCTGCATATTAATGACATTTTTTTTTAAAGAAACTAGCCTACTTTTGCTTAAGTCATCTCTATCTTGAAGCAATATTTTCTCTTGTTCTCAAAAATTTACATTTCACATAAATACCTGATTTTCTTCATGGGATACTCTCATTTGTTCCTTCAAAATGGACATTCTAGCAGCTTCTTCCTTCCGGAGCACCCTTTCTTTCTTTAATTCTGGGCTCCAAAACGTCTTGATGCTGTTCATGGAAGACCCCAACTTGCTGTCTTTGATATCCAGTTCTTTTCTCAGAAGCTCATTTTCTCTTTGCAGATCTTTCAGTTGTATCTGGAGATCGAGCATGGTGCTGTCTCTCACTTGTCTCAGCATTGAAGGAACTTGGTGGTGATGGTGGTGATGAGATGCACTAGTCAAGCCTACATGGTCGGTGTAAGACAGGACATCAGTATGGGTCAGGCCAGCTGAAGCAATATTTGGACTGCTGCCCATGGCCGTGACTCTCCCACCGTACATCGCTCGGTTCGTAGCTCTTCCGAGAGTCATGGTGCCTTTTGGGTACGTTGTAGAAGCCACCTCGTGATCACTCAGGTACATGGGTCCAGAAGTTGCATAGGCCGCATTAAGTGACTGGATGTTTTCCATTGACAAAGTCTTACCTGCTCCTCCTCCACCTCCACCACTGCTTGTTCGTCTGTGGCCCAGACGTGGAGATCTTGGCAAACGAGGTGATCTGGAAGGACTTCCTTCCAGATTTGTGATTGTACGAGCGCTTCCGTACATGGCTGGGCTGTAATGTGGCACCAGGCAAGGGCACTGTAGCAAGATTTCCAAATAATGCTTCACGCTTTGAAGACTCAAGCTGCTACAGGTGGCTTCATTGTCTTCTTTCATTAGGCGTCATTTCGCCATACCAGGTGCATATCTACAAAAGGTAAACCAAATAACATTAGTCACTTTAGCATCGAAGAAGTCCAAATTAAACCATGGAAGAAATTGTCATGTAAACAGGTAAATATACAGGGTTATTCAGAGAGAGGTGAAAACCAGGAGAATGACTGGAGAAGTGAAAATTCTAGGTCAAAATAGCCAAACCAGAAAAATTCTCCCATTTATCTCACTTTCCAAATCGGCTATTTGGTCTACATTATTCTCTTCTCGTGCCAATTCTCCTGGTTTTCATCTCTCTGAATAACACTGATAGTTTTTGGTACGTGTCAGACATGCATGTTCCTGGAGAACACTACAAACCTCCTCTTATGTGGCCTGATAAAGAGGCGGCTTTGCAATTGGACAATCAACAAGAAGAGGTGTCTCTATGGCACTCTATTACTCCTCCTATGGCCTTACTTTGGTTGTGGTCCTGAGCAAAAGGGCCATTTGTGGTCTTGAAAGGGACATTAATCAACCACTAGTGTTTTCAGGAGACCACTCCATTACTCCTTCTACAGGGCTAGTAAGAAAGTGTTCCTGGACGATGTGAGAATTTTGCAATCTTGAAAGTGTCATAGGTCAACCAATAATGCTGAGATAGAGTTGTGTTAGTGTGCTAGCATAAACAAAAGGACTGTTTGTAGCCTTGAAATGCACATGAGTCGCCCAGAGAAGACAAGAGAAGAGGGGTTCGAAAGGGGTTCAACCATGTTTCTGCAAAAGTGTAAACTCTATGGCAAAAAGTGCATGTACGAATGAGTTGGCATGCAGCCTACCAATTACCTACTAATTGTATACATCTAGACACACAACCCATGCTCTTTTATCATTTGCAATGAAGAGGTACATCCAAGAGGAAAGCTAGGCTCCGGCTGCGGGCGCCATGGATGGAAGATAACGGTAATCAGAAATCTGATCTTGAGATTCCAGTGTTCCTTTTCTTATAAGAACCACCAGTTTCGCTTTAACTGTGGCCCTGTTTTTTTAAAGCCCTAGTACAGGGCTTGACATATCCAGGTTCAGCTCCTACATTTCTGGAATGTTATATGCAAGTCAATATAGAGAACCTTTCTCAGCTCCCATGTTTTCTTACTGGCTTGCCTCCAACATTCAATATGGATTTGTCAAGCCTTGTCTTAGTAGATCTGGAGTGGGTGGAAGGCAACTGCCCAACCAGCTATTGGTCAACGGTTTTCTAAGATGGCTAAATTATACGAAATGGGTTCTGGAAAAGTGGTGCATCTAGCCAAGGAGACAGTCCAACGTGACTCAAGTTACAATCAGCTTTTGTCTTTTGATAATGTCTGATTTGATCTGGGACAGTATAATCATGCATATAATATGTTTTGAAGGAGCATCTAATTGCCAGGCATCGGCACTGAAATTATTGTAACCGTATGAGTATAAATCGAAATTCCCCAGTTACAACAAAGCAAACATTGGCTGGTGTTCAATTTTAACACTGGTGTATAAAGGCCTCTCGAAATACAATTATAATGTAGGTTTTCTCATAAAAAGAAGAAAAATTATGATGACGCTCTCCATTTCCAAAATAAGACTGGTAATCGGCTCCAGTTATAGTAATTATAGAAAAAAAAGACAACATTGACAATTTTAGGCCGAAATAGCTGAATTTGGTACTTTTTACTTTCATTCCATTCGAACTATTCTGGTCTAAATTTTCACAATTTGTATTAAGCAGTTGATCCAAAAATGCTTAACAGTCTCTCCAAATGTCTTGACAACAAGAATATCATCATTTAGGCCTAATCATGGTTGTGTCATATGTTTGCAAATTTTAACCATAGTCCACAGCCAGTCATCATGGAAACTGTGGGCCACAAATACCTTAGAAAGAATTGTTCCTGGAGGGTTGTTGTTCCACACACAATATACCACTTATGGGACCTTATGGTTCTCTTCCTCTCAGGCCTCACTCTCCTCTGCCTCCTCAAAAACATAATAATCTAAAATAAAACTAAAATATACAAAATTCCTGTATTTTACACTATTTTATTCTTTACAGAAAGCTGTTAAAATTATACTAGGCCCTCAATTTTCTCCCGCAGACCTGGTTTCTCACCATGTAACCTATCTGCTCGCACACACATCGGGTTGACGGATCTTCCTCTTCATGAGACGGGTGGGTTCCAGGTTACAATAAAAAAAATGTATAAAAAGAAAATAAATCAAAAGGCAAACAGTGAGAAGGAATATCTGAAAATATTCGGTCAGTCGAGAGAACACAGAAAAGGAAAATAAATGGTTGTCTGCGATGACTTCAAAGTTCTTTTAGAAGTTAGTCCTGCAGTCAAGTGAAAGGAAGAGCTTTCAAAAGTGCGGAACAGCAGGACGCCATTACGGGAAGACGACTATTCTATGCAACGAACTTCCAGCTGCACTATACGGCAGTTCCAGAGAAGTGGCAAAGCCAGCCTGGCATGTAAGATGCGTATGGACCTGTGGACCTTCATTACCTAAATGTAAAACTACGTGAACACAATGGGCCCTTTTCGTTCCTTAACTCTAACATGGGGATACTCACGGTAGCGCTTCCACGCTTCCACTAGAATACCCTGTCACGGCCCTTAATAAGGCGCCATAATAAGGCCAAATAGGGTGTTGAACCCCTTTCATGGAAATTCCGGACCGGATTTTCCCCTGTTCCCAGGTCCAGGAACCCACACCAGGTTTTCCCTGGAATCCCAACCTCAGGTGTGGGCTGGGCCTCCTTCTAGTTGCACTCCACCCTAGAGGGAGTGCTTCTGTATTGAAGTCCCTCAGTTGCCTTTAGCCTGCCTTCAGTACACATCTGATATCTGTTCTGAAGATCCTGCGAAACCTACACATACCTCTTCTATTGATTTCCCTATGTATGACCTGTGCTTTTGGACTCTGACTATTCTCCTGTTAGCTGCCTGCCTCGACCCATGCTAAGGACTTTGACTACTCTCTTCAGGAATACCCTTTGTTGATACCATGCCTCGAGACCCTCAACTCTTTTGCCAAGACCCTCATCAATTGCTGAGACCCTCATCTATTGTTATCATATTGCTTGCCTTGCTGCCTGATCTCCTGTTCCCCTGGACTCTCACCACCGGTGGATCATTACCTTCTGTGCCCATGCATACCTGGACTTCTACGCACTATGTTTCCTGGCCCTCAGCCCTTTCTTTGTTCTCTCGTATTTCCAGTAAGTGTCTTTGTGTTCTCCTGATTTTTTCCGTCTTAGTCAGCCCTCTTAATGTCCTGCCCCTCTGTCCCTTGTTAAAGTATTCTGTTTTCTACTCAGTCCAGTTCCTGTCCTGTCCACCTGGTGTATCCTACCCTGTGTCTTGTACCTTGTATGTCAGTCCCATTCCTGTCTTGCCCAGCCACCTGGGTCCAGCCATCTGTGAAGGCCATCATTAAAACAAACATAGCCAGTGGCCAAGGGCAGATATAGTTATGCACATCTGGGCAGATATATAAAAAGTTGTCCAGATAATTATATACAGTGGGGCAGATATAGTTATATACAGTTGGGCAGATCTATACAACTGAGCAGATACGGTAATATACAGTGTGGCAGATATATATATGCATTTGGACAGATAGCCTTCACTCACCCTCAACACAATTTTACCAATTTTATCTTTAATAATGTCAATACAGCAACCAGTGTTTCTGTGAATGAAGGCTGAAACTCAGGTCTGGGGGTCTGGCACGCAGGGGGGTCCTCCTTCTGGTCTCACATGCAGGAGCTTATTGTAAGCACAGGCGCTTATTGTCAGCATAATTTCAGTGGATTGTATAGGGCAGTGTGGACCAGGGCTCCTCTGGACCAGGTAGTCCCTATGCGTTCACAAGCATCGCAGGTGATGAGGTGGAGCATCTCTTTTCACTGCTGATACTACTTTCCCATGGTTTTTATCAGCAGTGGTTGAGGGCGCAGCTGAAAGAGCAGGGCTGACCAAGCTTTAGGAGGGCTTACATGATGCCCCTCCTAGGCCAGGACCCTCTGGCAATGCCCGATACCCTAATGGTAATTCCGCCCCGGTTCCCAAGTGTTCCACAGGCAACATGATCCCTTGTGAAGGGGATAGACCATAAGAACAGCTCCCGCAGGCTCCAAAACCCATGACCGACACTTTAAGGTAGGAGAGTCATTTTATAAAGATGAAAACCACAGACAACAGAAAGAAAAAGAAGACAATTTAAACCAAAAAAAGCAACCATGAAGACCTGGTGGAAAGTCCATGTTTTTTTTATACTGTATGTACTGGGATACAAATAAACTTAAAATTCCAATTCTATAGCCATGTGCTCAAAGGAATATTTCCTTACTAAAAGAACAAAAAAATTTAACAAAGAAAAAAGACCAACCTAAAAAATAGAAATTTGCTTTTCAGGGCAAAACAATGACCAAAAAACAACAACATCCAATTAAAATTCAGATTAAGTTATAATTTTTTTAGCAGTCTTAAAAATAACGACTTAAATTCCTTCACAATAAAATTAATCACAGATAATTGTTTTTTTTTTAAAAAAAACTCACCGCACACTCGCTCTCAGTCAGACATAAAAGAAAACCCTCTACTTATTACGCCAACTCTTTATTCTTTTGACAAGACGCCTTCTCGCTGGAGCTCACATAGTCAAGGTGTTTCGCCTTAAATAAATTCTCATACCATGAAAAAAAGGGAAAAAAAATAAATTCAAGGATCTTTCCAATGTGAGGTTATTCTATACAAATGGCATTTGGAGGGTATCGAAAACCAACCTGCTCATGGCTGATAACGCGGACGCAGAGCTAGGAAAAAAAAACGTGGGTATCGTTCTTCAACAAGAGAATAATAAAAAGGAGAAAAAAAAAATCTGTCCCTGTGTCTGGTTAATAGATATTGTTCTTCTTCTGGCACTGAGCTTCCGACGCAAAATTTACCTACGAAGCGATCTTGCAGATATAAAGGTACGCAGGCATCCCTTTCTTCTGCGCCGCGTGGCAGATGTGCCTCCCGTTCAGTCTCTTGTATTAATTTGCGTCGCTCGCCTCTCCCCGGTTAACATATTGCGATCCGATGCAAATTGGCCTGAGACACGACACGCGTTGGGGGTTTGCCTATGGCGGTTGGCCAGAATCGCTCTGCTTCTTTTTTTGGACGCTTTTTCCCTGATTGAAAGTGCCGTCAGTCATGTGTAATGCCGCCTCGCTCGCCGTTTGTCCGGCTGGGCTATATTTCATTATTCAAGTCGCGACGGAGAGAGAGAGAGGGAGAGCGGCACGAAGTCGCTGATGGATGAAGAATGATCTTTACGGCGATTAGATGTCTTATCGCGAAAGGCAGGGACAGACTTGTAAAAAATAATTAAATAAAATGCGGCAGCTTTTCAGCTCCGATTGGACCCATTTACAGATATCCGTCGATGAAGGGAAAGATTTCCCTTTGCTGAAGGTCCGGGCCGGCAGAGAGGACATTGCGCCTGTTACACCTTTTCGGTGCCTGTGTGCTTCCGGTGCCATGGCACCGAATGGGCTAAATCAATGGCCGGCAATATAGGCGTTCCAGATGTTGTGGAACTACAGTACATATCCCACGAGTCTCTGCTGACCTAATGACTGGCCGAGCATCATGGGAGTTGAGGTTCCAAATCATTTGTAGGACCAAGGTTGCTGACCCCTGGGCTGAACTGCAGACATAAACTGGTACAGGCATACAGGTTGAGGGTAGCTGATATGGGTATACATCATGGCTCAAAATTTCAAGTCCCAAGCTACTAGCCAGGCCTTACGAGTTACTCGCCACTAGGTGCCCCACCTAACCCCTATCCTGCTCTGCATGCGTCTGCATTCCCACTCGCCCTCATGTAATTTCCACTCGCCAAATGCGAGCAGGCGAGTGGAAATTTTGAGGCCTGGTATACATTGTGAAAACAGGTAAGGGCTGGAAGCGGGGATGGGGCATAGTTTGGGAGGGTAGAGATTACAGAGACACAAGAGTGCTAGAGTCAGAGAGGACAGCAGATATGAGTATAACCGGGGAGATAATAGGTAGGAACTGCAGGCTGGCTACTGTATATGGTCATGGTTAGGGAGGTAGAGGCACAGCTGATGAGGAAACCAGGGGAAGTTGGTATATGAATAGTTACGCGGGTGATGGGCAGGAGATGGGCATGGAGTGATGGATATAGATTGACAGTGGAAAGAAAGGAAAGTTTAAGCTTGGAAAGTATCCCAAAAATAGAACAAAAAACCCAAGCCTTACATCTGACTCCATGGTAACTGCTGCCATTTATTACGTTTACTCCTTAATTCTATAGATAAGTCAATTGTGTAAACCACAGCATGTTTAGAGGTGTTTTTCCTCTTTAAAGGGACATTCTACACACGGTGACCACTCAAGTTGCAACGCCCTGATTGTCCTTCCCACTCTCCATCTTCTGTTTCAGCCCTCCAAGTGCAGGGAATCAGCTCCTCCTCGAAGCTCAGATAAATGGAGTCTGACCTGAGTTTTAGGCTCCGGACCCAGGAAGAGAGAACCAATGGGGTTTCTCTCCCAGCCACGAATTTGCTGGGTGACCCCTTGATTAACCAGTCCTCCTCCCTCCCCAACTCCCACTGCTCCCGACGGCCATGTGACATGCTCCGACAACCTCCAAGCTAGAAACATGACACATCCAGAGTATAAGAGACCCCCGCTGCGCTGGATGTAAAGTGAGTTTTAATAATAACTAAAGGGTTATAATGGGGTTAAAGTGAGGAGAGTTAACCCCTCCTCTTGTTTTAACCCTAGAGCATCCCTTTAAAGGAACATTTCAGTTTTGAAGACACTTTGATTATGCTTAATACATTTTGCATTTTGTTACTTTGTTTTCTATAAAAATAAATACAGTGTGGTCTGCTCTAAGGACAACCACGGGCTGTTAGTCTGGGTTAATGTAGTCAATGTAAGTCAATAAGGAATTATGTTAAAGGGATATTCTATTAAAAAAAGAGTTACCCCTTTTCAGTGGCGTAGCGAGGGGGCAGGGGGCACTTTCCCCCGGGCGCCAGTCTGGGGGGGAGCGCCACAAGCAGGGGTGGACTGAGGGCCCCATCATAAAAAATTTCTTTATACGAGGAGGCTCCATTGGCACACAGCACCAGGAGCTCCTGCTGCAGGGAGAAGCCACGCCCCCACATGACGCTCTGCACGGGTCAGTTGGGGGGAAATTGCAAGCAGAGGTCTGTGTCTCCGGAAGTGGCAGCTTTTAACAAGAGCGCGGGAACAGAGTCTGACAGCTCTGAGTGTAAGATGCTGCTGCCAGGGGAGGAGAGCCAGGAGCTTTAGAGGGATATCCCATCAGACCAAGGAGGAGGTAAAATCACCCTATAAGTGCCCCTTCAGTCTGTCTCCTTCCCCTGCAAACTCCTCTCTGCTGCAGCTGACAGGAGATAAGGAGCCCCCTTCTTCTGCTTACACACAGTTTAGGTCTGTGTGTGTAAGCATATATAATGTATGTATACACCACGAATATGTCTGTGTGGGCGGCATTCGAGGCTAAGAATGCTCGCAACTCGTGGCTGGGAATGTTCAGGAAGAGGGAGCATGGAAAAGGGAGGAGAGGGTATGAATCTTGAGAAGGAGTATGCAGAATGGGGGAGTGAATAGGGAGAAAGGTCATCATGGAGGGCAGAATGAACAGGGAAAGGGGGCATGCAATAGCCCATGAAAATAGTCCCAGTCATCGCAAGTCTTTTGCCATTTAGCGAGAAACAGCACGTAGGTTAACGCTTGACGGGTGATGTCTGGCGGGAAGGTGTTAACACCAGTCTCTTCAGCGGGTGCCTCCTTCAGCTCGCCTAGCTGCTGACACATGACACACGTCATTGGCTGGAGGGGGACGGCTTGATTACAAACCGTCCAGCGGCAGATGACATGCCGTGCGGGAGTTGCGGCCCATTGAAGTCGACGGGGCCTACTAGTACGCCCTGCGTCTTAAAAGCCAACCCACTGCAGAGACAGCATGGTATGCTACGCCTGTGCCCCTTTTTGCCCTTAAATAATACGATGGGGGCTGCTGACAGCCTCTGCCCAAATATTTTTTTATTTTAGGTGATTTACTCACCTTTTGTCCTTCGTCGCGCCCAGCTCCTCTTCTATGGCTCAGAGATTTCAGAACCCAGAAGTTCCTGGAGCTTTTCTGTGCAATTTGCTTTCCTACACAACTTGCGTAGTGCAGGAACCGTATTTGCGCACTTTACGTACACAAGTTCCGTAGTGGATACGCAGAGCGATGGATTGGAGCTGGACGCGCGTGCACAGATTTGATCCATCACCTGCCTCCCACTATACGCTCCCTATCGTGGGTGGTCTCACAGAGGGTGATGTCGGCACGCTCTCTGGGTGCTGACATCATTAGTGACACATCTGGTGACCTTGGCTGCTGGTGATGTTGGGAGGATGGAGGTGACTCCTCCACCCCACCCAGCTATTTCTCCAGATCAGGGCAGTGGGGAAGTGGGGGGACGGGGACTTAAAAAGATAAAGTGTTCAGGATGAATAGAGTGTTCCTTAAAGGGCCACTACCACCAAAAAAATGAAATGTCCTTATTGAGTTTATTTGATGTTGCTGATATCTTACATGTTCTTTGTTTTCTCTTGTATGTTTAGTTAAGAAAATATTTTCCTCCTATATGTGTCACTGGGTGCATCCATTGTGTGATATTTTCCTCTATATGTGTCACTGGGTGCATCCATTGTGTGATATTTTCCTCTATATGTGTCACTGGGTGCATCCATTGTGTGATATTTTCCTCTATATGTGTCACTGGGTGCATCCATTGTGTGATATTTTCCTCTATATGTGTCACTGGCTGCATCCATTGTGTGATATTTTCCTATATATGGGTCACTGGGTGCATCCATTGTGTGATATTTTGTGCAAACCTCCCCCCCCAAATTATCTTTCCATCACTGCCCCTCACTGTGTAGCAGTAACCACAGAATGGAATCTATGGGTCGATCATGGTCTCAAATCTCATTGTATTGCGTGGGATGTATTCAAAGGACATCAACGGGGGTAGAATATAAGCCTTTTAAGCTCCCTGTCTTATCTCATTCACCTGCCAGCTCTTATCTATAGTAGCATAAAGAAAAGTAGCCCTGTGTACCTTATCTAGACATTCCCTCCTCAAATTTATTAAACTGTTAAATACTGTAGATTAGATAAACCACAAAATTAATGAAACCCCTTCTGTAAATATTGCCTCATGGGAAAAATCAACACAATGGTAGGGAGTTAAAAAAAATCATTGTATTTTTCACTTTTCCATGCAATTACTTCAAACAAAGAAAGAAAACAGCGGCGTGTGCTTTATAATGTGTTTTAAAAGGTGGTTTTGATTGTAATGCACGACTAATCTAGTTACAGCTTATGTAAGCGGTAGTGTCCCTTTAAGTACATAGGCGTGCGCCTTTTTGTTGAACTACTCCTACTTTTGATTTTATAGGCCCCGAACTGCAATTTATTTTGCTTATTCTTATTTGATTCTTGATACAGAACATGAAGATGAGCAGTTTGATATTATTTAAACTTTCTAAGTAATAAATGTGAAACGCGTGCACACCCAATAATGTGGACTGCGCGTGTCTATGATAAAGTATCATTTATACGAACAGAGCTTGGCTCAACACAGCGAGTTAAAACAATCCGAGGATTGTAAAAACATATTACAAACCTTTATAGTCATTACGAGATTGAGGTTTCACGGCTGGTGTGACCTCATACCAGGTGACCTCATACCAGATGATTTAAACGCACTATATTCTACATCCCGTGATGGCGTGCGAGGCGTAGAGAGATAAATGCACTTGATTAGGATGAAAAATGCTCGGGCTCTGGGACCGGTGGATGAAAAGTCGAGATAATTGAGTTAGGAGAAAGCTCGAGAGCGGCCGGTGCGATGGAAAGAGCATCCGTCTGAATTTCCATTGGGGGAGCCAGGGGGCTGCTGAACTCTCTGGCAATGGAAGGGTTTTCTCTTAAAGTGACAGAGAAGAGGACAGAGAAATGGAAAAGGAAACAGAGGCCTGGGGAGGAGTGGAAGCAATGCATTAGGATTGATCGGCGGCTCAATGGATTTAGGACTGGTGGGGTGGGGTAGCATGTCGTGTGTGGTGGGTACGCGATTACTCTGCCGAATAGTGGCCATGAGCTGCTGGGAAGGTCTTGATGATACACAGTTGGGTTTCTTACTGCAGCATACAGAGGAATGATGAGTGCTAGCTCTGCTGACAACAAGGGAAGGCTTTCAACCGATGTGCAGTCGTGAACGTACGGTGATTGATAGGGATGATGACAGGATGATTTAGCACACCCCACATGTACTAAGGCTGCAGAGAAGCTTAGGAGTGATGTAAAATCTAGCTTGCTGCCAGGCAACCCTCTCTACACGGCATTGGGGGGGGGGCACAGACTGCAGTATGTACCCCAGTTGCAAGGCTTCAGCAGAGAAAGTGACTGCAGCATAAACCCACCCAGTCAGCCCTGTGTAGTGTATTAAGGGACACTGACTGTATTGCATCCCCAAACAGCCAGAATCCCTGGCCTCAGCAAAGAAAGAGGCTTTGTCATAGTCCCCCCCAAAGCATCCATGTGCCATGTAATTGGGGACACAGATGGTAATTAGCCCTCTTGACAGCGTCTTTCCCCAGTATTGGGGTGACAGATTGCAGAATTAATCCCATGCAGCCCCTGTGCTCAAAATCAGGGAACACAAGCAGCAACATGTCCCGGCGCCTAGGATTGGGGGAACACCCTGCACCACCCCTCAAATGCACATCACACCAGACAGGCATGTTGCACTTAAATGCAGTGAACAAGCCTGCATCATTCTCATAGGACAGTGATGGCAAACCTTGGAACCGCAGTTGTTTCAGAACTACGGGTCCCTCCCATGATGATTTGTCACACTTAGCATCATGGGACATGTAAATCAGAAACACCTGGGGGGCCAAGCTTCGCCATCACAGCCCTAGGATGACATAACACACTGAATTAAGAGAATGCACAGGTCATGTTATCTCCCAATCAAACTAAACATTAGGGTATCACCAGGGCCGGCGCATTCATTAGGCCAATTAGGCAGTTGCCTAAGTCACCAATAGGAGGGGGAGCCACCGTGGGCTAATATCACAGTGCGCACTCTGTGAGACGTTATGTTTTGCCTGTGTAGCGCTGCCACAGAGCTTGCAGAGGTGCCATCCTGACGTTACCCCAACACAGGTGAAAGTCGCAAGAGCTCTCATTAGGGGGTTGGAGAAATAGGTTTGTGGGTGGGAAGAGATGAGAGGACCTCTTAATGGTGGATGGAATGGGCGAGATCGAAATGATGATTATGAGACGTATTAGGGGACCGGAGACACTATTTGGTATGGAAACAATGAGGAGTGGGGGGTGGCAAAATCTTTCTTTGCCTAGGGTGGCAGCAATCTTTCAACCGGGCCTGGGTATCACCAGAACTGCATGCCCTGCCATGGCACTCTGTACTCAGGACTAGGGGGCACATATTGCAGCATGACCAACAGAATTGATAGAGTATGGTACTGTGGGGTTGTAGACCTCAGTAACCCATTAAAAGAGTCCTGCTCTTGCTCCTGAGGAAGTCCAATTTGGATGAAACGCGTTGAGTAGAGTCAGCAGATTCAGCGGGACCAGTTCAGCCGCATTGTGGATCTCAATTTGCCAATGGGCGTGGAGAAGCGAGGACTGGGTGATACGTGATTTTCATGTGCCTCATTTATTCTTTTAAATTGTAAGTGCAATAAATATTTAGTTTTATAGTATACTCTGGCTGTTTATACTATTCGTTATTTATCCCTTCCTTTGAGGGTCATTCAATTGGAGGACCCACACAGTAACTGGCTTTCGTGACCCTCTAACCCACAGATATATACCCAGACATACCAGTACCACTCAGCATGCAATAGGGTCTGGGCTTCAATATCATCCAAAAAAAGGTGCAGACAACAAATGCCACCCTAACCAGGTGGATGGAGTAGAGGTAGCAAAAATGCTCTATAACCATGGAGACCCAGGTTCGAATCCCGGCCAGAGCACTTCTCCAGTAAGTGTCCTTGGGCAAGACAGCTAACGGTACATACTTGACTACCACACAATATCGGCTGTGGATTCCAGTGGTAACATCTCTAACCTTCGACCGTGGAGAAACAAGTCAAAATACCACTCAGCACATCCCTCCAATACAACTGTGGAGAAGCAAGTCTCGACTTTTTGAGAAGCGGATTCAACCGAACCACCAGGTAGATTATCTACAATCATGGAAAGATGATTCAATCCCACTCAGAAGACGCCACCAGCGAGTGTCCTTGGGCAAAACACTTAACGATATGGATGCTCCTAACTCACAAAAATAGTTGTACGTCTCATAGATTGTAAGTTCCCTTGGGAACAGGGTCCCTCTGAATCAGGCCATGTCATCCATGTGTGGTAACCTAATGTATCAACTCCTTGTACACTGATCTTGTAAAGCGCTGCCGAATATGTGGTGCTATATAAATAGAGGAAAATAATAATAACCATAAAAGAAAACTGAAAAAACTAGGAAATACACAAAAAGCCAACAAATATTTGAGCTCCTAATATAAGACATAGTACAAGTGTATGTGGATACAAGATGTATCATTTTTATGCTTGTAAGTGACATAAAACATGAGTAATTATGTAAAGGAATTATAATGTATCCATGAACTTCCTACTCAAAGCTGAACAAATGTGCACCAAACTAAGGAATTGGTAAGGGAATGTAGGCATCACCACGCTTTGAGGAGCCAGGTAATCTCTGTATATCTATTCCAAGACTTGGCAGATTCATATCATAGTTTAAGAGCCAAAAACAAAAAAAAATTAGGAGCATAGGTCTTTTTAAAATATATACTGTATATATATTTTTATTATTTGATTATTTTGTATGGAATAATATAAAACTATAGGAGCCACAAGTCAGTTTGTAGGACACTGTGGCTCCATGGCCCCTGGACTTGTCCAGGAATGCTCTATATAACGTGATTATAAGAAAACAAATGCTATAAATGCTCATTTTAGATAATGTGCATAGTAAGGCTACACAGTATGTATCATAACCATTTTTGAAGAAGTTCACACTTCCGTTTGTTTGATAATACACAGTCTTTGCTATTTTTTATTTATTATGAACTATTTTTATTTTGTAAACAAACATCTTGACTTGATATTAATGGAAAAGTATGTCTTTTTGCTGATGACACAAAGATTTGCAACAGGGTTGACGTTCCTGGAGGGATCAGCCAAATGACAAATGATTTAGATAAACTAAAAAAATGGTGGGAGTTGTGGCAATTGAGTTTTAATGTGGATAAGTGCAAGATAAAGCACCTGGGACGTAAAAACCCAAGGGCTGAATATAGAATATTTGATACAGTCCTAACCTCAACATCTGAGGAAAGGGATTTAGGGGTTATTATTTCAGAGGATCTAAGGGTAAGTAGTCAATGTAATAGAGCAGCAGGAAATGCTGGCAGAATGCTTGGTTGTGTAGGGAGAGGTATTAGCAGTAGGAAAAGGGAAGTGCTCATGCCACAGTACAGAGCACTGGTGAGACCTCACTTGGAGTACTGTGTGCAGTACTGGAGACCGTATCTCCAGAAGGATATAGACATCTTAGAGAGAGTTCAGAGAAGGGCTACTAAAATGGTGTACGGCTTGAAGGAGAAAAGTTACCAGGAAAGGCTTAATGATCTTAACATGTACAGCTTGGAAAAAAGACGAGACAGAGGAGATATGATAGAAACATTTAAATACGTAAAGGGAATCCACAAGGTAGAGGAAGGGAGTATATTTAAAAGGAAACAAAGTAGCAAAACAAGAGGACATAGTCTTAGATTAGAGGGGCAAAGGTTTAAAAGTAACATCAGGAAGCATTATTTTACTGAGAGGGTGGTGGATACATGGAACAGTCTTCCAGTTGAAGTGGTAGAGGCCAAAACAGTGATTGAATTTAAACAGGCATGGGATAGGCATAAGGCTATCCTAAACAAAAGATAAATCCAGGTAAAGTATCCATGTAATTGGGCAGACTAGATGGGCCGAAAGGTTCTTATCTGCCGACATTTTTCTATGTTTCTATAACATCTGTTCTGTCTCTCTATCTTATGCCATGTATGGGCCCTATTAACATTCTTCGCGCACAATTTTGCACCTGCACAAAAACGCATTAACGCAAGGGGCAAAACCCTTTGCGCTGAACGTCGTATTACAACGTTCGCGCAAAAAATGCGCGTTAACGCGGATGGACCTGCGCGAGCGTGATGAACTGTGCGCGTCCTATACTTAACATTGTGAGTGCAAATGCGTTTGTGCGCTGGTGCGCGCATGGTATTACAATCTTCCCACAAAATTTTACGCACAACGTTTGCGCGCATGATTTTAACGTCTTTGAAAAGCTGGTGGTAGCGACAAATTGTGTCAACCTGACCGTACTGAACTGCGGATTCACATCGGAGAACGTCGATGCGCACGTTTTTTTTACTAGATCTGTCAAAAATGACGGCCACTACCTTGTCTTCCGTCAAAACGTACATCTGTTGTGCGCAAACCGCACAAAAATGACGGACTCGCGTAAAAAACTGACGGATGCGCGTCAAAAAATGACAGATGCGCGTCAAAAACGCTACTTCGCGCGCATTTTTGCGCGTCGGTTTTACGAACGTTATCTTTTGACGGATGACAAAATGCGCGAGGGTTGTAATACCACCGTTAATTTTCGCACGTTAACGCTTAATGTTGTGCGCTAAAAATCCTTCGCTGCGTGAGCGTTTTTGCGTTAGGAATGTAATAGGGCCCTATGTGTGTTAACCACTTAAATGCTCCCTGTGGGTATAAAAACACCATATATAAGGGCACTTGGTACCACGCTTGGTGGTTAAATACGTATATATAAAAGTACATGTGAAGTCAGGGCCCTTTGGATTTTGCAAAGGAAGCCATGGCTGCCAGGCCCACCAAGAAAGGTTGAACAAAAGCAATACTGAGCCTGGGTGCCGCAAGGTGAGTTCTACCTGTATTGAAACCCCCTACACACTTTGTCCTGGACCCTCCCTCCTTGGACACCCGTAAACTCTGCAGGATGTCAGAGTCTGTGCGTGTACGTCAAGGAGGATTCAGGCTCTCAGTATGTGTCAGTGCGATAGTGGGGTGGGTTTCAGGGTCTGTTCCAGTGTGCATGCGTGGGACAGTTCAAGGTCTGTATCATTGTGTGTGTGTGTCTGTTTATGGTGGTTTCAGGACCTGTGTATATGGGGAGTTCAAGATCTGCGTCAGTGTACTTTGTGTGTGGAGGTTTTGGGGTCTCTGTCCGAGTCTGTGTCTTACCAAGGAGGAAGATTCAGGGTCTCTGTGTGTACAGAGCAAGGTGATTGTTATATTATACACACGTGTAAGTCATGGATGGAATATTCAATATGTATCCACAAGTACGTATTGGTAAGCATGTGCTGGATCTGCATCATGTGTCACATGGTTACATGAATGATATGTTAGTCATTCTAGGTATGTAATGAGTATAAACTAATGAATAAGGCCGGCTTAGTACCTTGTGTAAGTCATACAAGCGATGTCATTGTGTAAGTCATACAAGCGATGTCATTGTGTAAGTCATACAAGCAATGTCATTGTGTAAGTCATACTTGGTTTTCCATGTAAACTCCATACAGTTTATGTCCATGTGTAATAGAAACAAAGTATGTCCATGTCTAACCCATACGTGGTATGTCCATACGTAATTGATACATGGAATGTCCATGTCTAAGCCATTTGTGGTATGTCCATAAGTAATTGATACATGGTATGTCCATGCTTAAATCACACACAGTATGTCTATGTCTAACCTATACGTGGTATGTCCATACGTAATTGATACATGGTATGTCCATGTCTAAGCCATATGTGGTATGTCCATAAGTAATTGATACATGGTATGTCCATGCTTAAACCACACACAGTATGTCTATGTCTAAGACATGCATGGTTTGTCCATACATAAGCAATACACGGTCCATGTGTAATCGATATATGGTATGTCCATGTGTAAATAAACCAAACATGGTATGTCCATGCATAAGCCATACATGGTTTGAACATTTGTAAGCCATACATGTTATGCCCATGTGAACCCCATACATGATATGCTCATATGTATTCAATACATGGTATGTGCATGTTTTAGACATACTTTGTTCATGTGTAAGTGGTATTTTCATGTGTAGGCTATGTTTATATAGCGTCCATGCGTAAGTGGGTGGTATGTCTATGTGATGCCCATGTCTAAGCCATGTTTGTATAGTATGCCCATGTGTAAGTGGTATGTCCATGTGTAAGTCACGTTTGTACAGTATGTCCATGTGTAAGAGGGTGGTATGTCCATGTGTAAGTGGTATGCCAATGTGTAAGCGGTATGTCCATGGGTAAGCCATGTTTACACAGTATGTCAATCTGTAAGTGGTATGTCCACAGGTAAGCCATGTTTGTACAGTATGTCATTGTGTAAGTGGTATGGCCACGAGTAAGCCATGTTTATACAGAATGTCAATGTGTAAGTGGTATGTCCACAGGTAAGCCATGTTTGTACATTATGTCCATGTGTAAGAGGGTGGTATGCCCATGTGTAAGTGGCATGTCCAAGGGTAAGCTGTCAGGTCCTGGACGCCCTGACCACACCCACCCCCTTTGATACCTCATATGCCACGTCCTGCATGAACTATGCAGGTTCCAGGACTTACCACTTGAACTTTGCATACAAGCCGTGGAGCCTCACCTGAACTTCATCCTGCCTGATCAGCACTGCATAAGAGGAAGCTACGCCCTCCCTAGGATGCTTCCTCATTGAATTTGTTGGCTTAGCTCAGTGCAGACTTTCCTTTCCTGAACTCCTTGCCTGGAACCCCTCCTGATTCTAGGACATTCCTGATTACCCTCTGTTTATTCCTGGACATTATCTTCATCTCACCGGTATCCTACTTTGCCCCCTGTGCCGCCCTTCTATATGCTTGATATATATCCGTGTACCAGATCCTTGCTTAGACCCTGACTATTCTCTATTGTCTGTTCCATTGTACCGTTGCCTGGAATACATGTTATCCAGTGGCGTAACTAGAAACCTGAGGGCCCCAGTGCAAGAATCCATGAAGGCCCCCCCCAAAAAATCTATATTTTTACTTGCTTTCCCCCAGCAAAATAAAAAAAGATAGTATTGCCCCCAGCTCACATGGATATATTTGCCTCAGCACAAATGGATATATATTGCCCCCCGCTCACATGGATATATATTGTCCCAAGCTCACATGGATATATATTGCCCCCAGCTCACATGGATATATATTGTCCCCAGCTCACATGGGTATATATTGTCCCCCAACTCACATGGATATATATTGCCCCCACCTCAACTGCTGTAAGTCCTACACCGTTCACCTGAGTTGGATGTACATACCCTCAAATTAAAGCTGACAGTCTGCAGTTAAAGCACATTGTGTTTGTTTCATTCCAACTCCATTGTGGTGGTGTATAGAGCCAAAGATGTTAGAATTGTGTCGATGTCCCAATATTTCTGGACCTGACTGTATGTTGCCCCCCACCGCACATGGATATATATATTGCCCCACCTCACATGGATTTATATTGCCCCCCACCTCACATGGATATATATTGCCCCACCTCACATGGGTATATATTGCCCCAGCTCACATGGGTATATATATTGCCCCCAGCTCTCATGGGTATATATTGACCCCAGCTCTCATGGATATATATTGCCTCCAGCTCTCATGGATATATATTGTCCCCAGCTCTCATGGATATATATGGCCCCCAGCTCTCATGGGGTATATATTGCCCCCCCCAAGCTCTCATGGGTATATATGGCCCCCAGCTCTCATGGGTATATACATGGCCCCCAGCTCACATCTGGCTCCGCCGGCATCTTCTCCTGAGGAGGCGGGCGGCCGCTGGAAGCATGCATCTTGGCAGCTCGCCGGGAACCACCTGACCAGCGCAGAGGTCACGCGAGAGGATCTCGTGCACTGGTCAGGTGGTTCCCATCCCACGCGAGCAGCCAAGCTGCATGTCAGCGGCCGCTCACAGGGAGAGCGACGGCCGGCGGCACTGCTCCCAGATTCTGGTGCTGATTGCCGGAATCTGGCAGCGGCGCTGGGCCCCCCTCCAGTGGCGTAATGCCAGGGCCCGGTCGCAAGTGCGACCGCTGCGACCCTGGTAATTCCGCCACTGATGTTATCTGTGCTATTTGTATTATTGATTCAGTGTCTGCCCTTCCTGTTTATTATTTGGTTTCCCCTCTGTGTATACTACTTCTCTCGCCCCTTCTAACCTCTGTTTCTCTTTGTCTCCTTGCTGCTCTGATCTTCAGTTGCCTCTAACTCTCAGTACTCTCAGCCATCCCTTTGCCCCAGTCTCCTTCCTGCATCTCACCCTCTCTGCTTTAGCCTATTGCCCAGCCTCATCCTGTTGTTTAGTTATCTTGTGTATTACTGCTGTCTTCATTCCTAGTCTGTCTGTCTGTTTGCTTGATTCAAATAAACTCCTATTGTTACCCCCTACCTGCTTATCTGTCCTATTCCCTGCATTTTGGGCTCAGACCCTCACCTCTGCACATAACGCCATAAACCATGACATAAACCATGTTTAAACAGTATCAGGGTTGTTCAAAGAGCTCCGAATTGCTGGCGAAAGCTAACCGAATAGTGAAATTCAGTGTTCGGTTACCTTTCTTGGCCATTCGGCTATTCAGAGAGCAGGCAGTTCACCAAATGTTGGCGAATTGCCTGCACATACGGTGCCTGTTCGGTGCCTGTTCGAGAGCAGTGAAATCCCCATAGAGAAGCAATGCTTCATCTATTCAGAGAACACAAACCAGCAGTGAAAAGTTGCCGAAATGCCCTGCTTTCCGGTGGTTTCATTCGACAGGTTTATTCAGGCGAATCCCATAGGCTTCAATGTTAAAAATATTCCCGTTTTAATTCAATATCTAATAAACCGTTCATTATAATATTCTGCAGTAAAAAGACTCTTTACTTATAGATTTTTTAGGATCTTTTAGGCATTTTTGGGGATTTTTCCATTTTTTTTTAAAGCGTTTTTTCTTTTTTCTGTAACAGTCCTTTTTATTATCATTCATTGGATCTTATATGTAAATTTCAGACATTTTCACTCAGTAGTTTCTTTGCAAACAGCGTTTCACTTTTCAAACATTCAAGCGTACTGTTTTTGGTTTTTTTCCCACTCCATTCGTTTGCAGTGTCTGGTTTTTCCGGCGGCTGCTCTGCGCTCTGATCGATGTCTGCCCGAGTTTCTCCGGTGTGTTCGGCAGGGTTAATCCAGATGTTTTTGCCGGTTTCGGTGTGTGATCGCCGATTTTGTGGTGAGTGTTCGCCGGGTATGCGGCAGCTTTTCCCTGCAATTCGGGTCCCTGTGGTGCTTGCTGAATACACCACAGGGTCGCCGAAATTAGATCGCCAAATCGCACCGAATTGAAGAGAACGAAAAGTCACCGAACATGCGCTGACTTTTCAATTCTCTTTGAATAACCCTGTATGTCAATGTGTAAGTGGTATGTCCATGTGTAAGCCATGTTTATACAGTATGTCAATGTGTAAGTGGTATGTCCATGTGTAAACCATGTTTATACAGTATGTCAATGTGTAAGTGGTATGTCCATGTGTAAGCCATGTTTATACAGTATGTCAATGTGTAAGTGGTATGTCCATGGGTAAGCCATGTTTATACAGTATGTCAATGTGTAAGTGGTATGTCCATGTGTAAACCATGTTTATACAGTATGTCAATGTGTAAGTGGTATGTCCATGGGTAAGCCATGTTTATACAGTATGTCAATGTGTAAGTGGTATGTCCACGGGTAAGCCATGTTTATACAGTATGTCAATGTGTAAGTGGTATGTCCATGGGTAAGCCATGTTTATACTGTATGTCAATGTGTAAGTGGTATGTCCATGGGTAAGCCATGTTTATACAGTATTTCAATGTGTAAGTGGTATGTCCATGTGTAAACCATGTTTATACAGTATGTCAATGTGTAAGTGGTATGTCCATGTGTAAGCCATGTTTATACAGTAAGTCAATGTGTAAGTGGTATGTCCATGGGTAAGCCATGTTTATACAGTATGTCAATGTGTAAGTGGTATGTCCATGGGTAAGCCATGTTTATACAGTAGTATGTCAATGTGTAAGTGGTATGTCCATGGGTAAGCCATGTTTATACAGTATGTCAATGTGTAAGTGGTATGTGAATGAATTAGCAATACTTGGTATGTTTCAATAACGACATAATGTTGCTAAGAATCATGAGAGTTACCATCCACAGTATCTGAAGGCCAGTACCACATTATTACAATGGACCCCACTAGACAGAAACTCTTATAACCTTGTAACGCTACATGCAGGAGTCATGTCGAGAGGGAACACCTGGGAAAGCTGTTCCACCACCCATATTAGCGGGAGAACTTAGGCTGACATACTGGAATGCGGCAATACCTTTCTATTCAGACACACCTATAAAAATATTTCTATATTTAAGAAGGATCCCGGCCTCGAGCACATTGGGAATGCACGGGAATTACAAACTAAACCCAGACACTATTAACTCTCACCTCACCAGTACCATGTAATGACCCGATGAACACATGCCACATTGCTGGAGCCTCTGGGCTTATAAAGCCAATGCTGCAACACTCAAATTCTAATGTGTAACCGTGCACAGAAAACATGTATCACATGTAACACTGTAACACTGCATTTATTGATTATTGGAATGTAAACATACAAGTAATGTTTAAAGCACAAAACCTTCCAGGTATGAGTCCCACATACAGCGATGTCATGCACACACATGGAAATTATGCTTGGCATACAATCCATGTGGAAATCACTGTAGGTCCAATATGTTGGCAGCCTGTGAATCTATCCACCTGTAAGCCATATCTATATACATAGAGATAAATTAAATTAGTCTCCTAGTGACATGTTTATCATATCAGGTACATGTATCTAAATATATCCACTTGTAAATAATTTCAGGGCACGAATGATGGGTAAATAATGGCAGACACACACATGTAAATCAGTCCTGGGCACGCATGATGGGTAAATCATGGCAGACACACACATGTAAATCAGTCCTGGGCACGCATGATGGGTAAATCATGGCAGACACACACATGTAAATCAGTCCTGGGCACACATGATGGGTAAATCATGGCAGGTACACACATGTAAATCAGTCCTGGGCACACATGATGGGAAATCATGGCATGTACACACACATGTAAATCAGTCCTGGGCACACATGATGGGTAAATTATGGCATGTACACACACATGTAAATCAGTCCTGGGCACACATGATGGGTAAATCATGGCATGTACACACACATGTAAATCAGTCCTGGGCACACATGATGGGTAAATCATGGCATGTACACACACATGTAAATCAGTCCTGGGCACGCATGATGGGAAAATCATGGCGGGTGCACACATGTAAATCAGTCCTGGGCACACATGATGAGTAAATTATGGCAGGTACACACATGTAAATCAGTCCTGACTCCTGGGCACGCATGATGGGTAAATCATGGAAGGAGGCAGGTACACACATGTAAATCAGTCCTGGGCACACATGATGGGTAAATCATGGCAGGTACACACATGTAAATCAGTCCTGACTCCTGGCACGCATGATGGGTAAATCATGGCAGGAGGCAGGTACACACATGTAAATCAGTCCTGGGCACACATGATGGGTAAATCATGGCAGGTACACACATGTAAATCAGTCCTGGGCACGCATGATGGGTAAATCATGGCAGTTACACACATGTAAATCAGTCCTGGGCACGCATGATGGGTAAATCATGGCAGGTACACACATGTAAATCAGTCCTGGGCACGCATTATGGTAAATCATGGCAGGTACACACATGTAAATCAGTCCTGGGCACGCATTATGGGTAAATCATGGCGGGTGCACACATGTAAATCAGTCCTGGGCACACATGATGAGTAAATTATGGCAGGTACACACATGTAAATCAGTCCTGACTCCTGGGCACGCATGATGGGTAAATCATGGAAGGAGGCAGGTACACACATGTAAATCAGTCCTGGGCACACATGATGGGTAAATCATGGCAGGTACACACATGTAAATCAGTCCTGACTCCTGGGCACGCATGATGGGTAAATCATGGCAGGAGGCAGGTACACACATGTAAATCAGTCCTGGGCACACATGATGGGTAAATCATGGCAGGTACACACATGTAAATCAGTCCTGGGCACGCATGATGGGTAAATCATGGCAGGTACACACATGTAAATCAGTCCTGGGCACGCATGATGGGTAAATCATGGCAGACACACACATGTAAATCAGTCCTGGGCACGCATGATGGGTAAATCATGGCAGGTACACACATGTAAATCAGTCCTGGGCACGCATTATGGGTAAATCATGGCAGGTACACACATGTAAATCAGTCCTGGGCACGCATGATGGGTAAATCATGGCAGGTACACACATGTAAATCAGTCCTGGCACGCATTATGGTAAATCATGGCAGGTACACACATGTAAATCAGTCCTGGGCACGCATTATGGGTAAATCATGGCAAGTACACACATGTAAATCAGTCCTGGGCACACATGATGGGTAAATCATGGCAGGTACACACATGTAAATCAGTCCTGGGCACAGGATGTGTGTGAGTGGTGCAGGGATGCCAGGCAGGGCACAGGGGGCTGTGAGTGGCCCCTGCCTGGCTGCTGTCATTCTGCCTGCACTGTGGCCATTCATTCCCCGGCTATTCTGCTCATTGTGCTGCTGGATGGGGATGATAATCAGGAGCAGGAGGAGAATGAAGATGATGATGAAGATGCTGCCCTCCCTTTCTCCCCCAGCTCACCTGTCAGGGCCTGGCTCCATGCTGGCGGTGCGCTGGCCTGGATCAGGGGCTCTGGATGGAGCTGTTGTCAGCGATCTCACCCTTC
Source organism: Leptobrachium leishanense (assembly GCA_009667805.1). Taxonomy (NCBI): domain Eukaryota; kingdom Metazoa; phylum Chordata; class Amphibia; order Anura; family Megophryidae; genus Leptobrachium; species Leptobrachium leishanense. The sequence goes on along the minus strand of CM019070.1, from coordinate 160,401,935 downwards.
TCTCCCTCATACAGTCTCCCCCAGCCCAGAGCTGACAGTCCCCATGACTCAACACTCCCAGTATGCACCGCGACAGGCACAGTGGCCGCTAGGGGGCAGCAGGTGGAAGCATGAGCGCGCAGCGCGGGCACAACATGCCATCACTCCTGTGTGCATATAGTATATACAGTGATTACAGGATACAGTGTGCTGTGTGTATACATTATATGCAGTGATTACAGGATACAGTGTGCTGTGTGCATATAGTATATACAGTGATTACAGGATACAGTGTGCTGTGTGCATATAGTATATACAGTGATTACAGGATACAGTGTGCTGTGTGTATACATTATATACAGTGATTACAGGATATAGTGTGCTGTGTGTATACATTATATACAGTGATTACAGGATACAGTGTGCTGTGTGTATACATTATATGCAGTGATTACAGGATATAGTGTGCTGTGTCTATATAGTATATATAGTGATTACAGGATACAGTGTGCTGTGTGTATACATTATATACAGTGATTACAGGATACAGTGTGCTGTGTGTATACATTATATACAGTGATTACAGTATACAGTGTGCTGTGTGTATACATTATATACAGTGATTACAGGATACAGTGTGCTGTGTGTATACATTATATACAGGATACAGTGTGCTGTGTGTATACATTATATGCAGTGATTACAGGATACAGTGTGCTGTGTGTATATAGTATATACAGTGATTACAGGATACAGTGTGCTGTGTGTATACATTATATACAGTGATTACAGGATACAGTGTGCTGTGTGTATACAGTATATACAGTGATTACATGATACAGTGTGCTGTGTGTATACATTATATGCAGTGATTACAGGATACAGTGTGCTGTGTGTATACATTATATGCAGTGATTACAGGATACAGTGTGCTGTGTGTATATAGTATATACAGTGATTACAGGATACAGTGTGCTGTGTGTATACATTAAATGCAGTGATTACAGGATACAGTGCTCTGTGTGTATATAGTATATACAGTGATTACAGGATACAGTGTGCTGTGTGTATACATTATATGCAGTGATTACAGGATACAGTGTGCTGTGTGTATACATTATATGCAGTGATTACAGGATACAGTGTGCTGTGTGTATACATTATATGCAGTGATTACAGGATACAGTGTGCTGTGTGTATATAGTATATACAGTGAATACATGATACAGTGTGCTGTGTGTATACATTATATACAGTGATTACAGGATACAGTGTGCTGTGTGTATACATTATATACAGGATACAGTGTGCTGTGTGTATACATTATATGCAGTGATTACAGGATACAGTGTGCTGTGTGTATACATTATATACAGGATACAGTGTGCTGTGTGTATACATTATATGCAGTGATTACAGGATACAGTGTGCTGTGTGTATACATTATATGCAGTGATTACAGGATACAGTGTGCTGTGTGTATACAGTATATACAGTGATTACAGGATACAGTGTACTGTGTGTATATAGTATATACATTGATTACATGATACAGTGTGCTGTGTGTATACATTATATACAGTGATTACAGGATACAGTGTGCTGTGTGTATACATTATATACAGGATACAGTGTGCTGTGTGTATACATTATATGCAGTGATTACAGGATACAGTGTGCTGTGTGTATACATTATATGCAGTGATTACAGGATACAGTGTGCTGTATGTATACAGTATATATAGTGATTACAGGATACAATGTGCTGTGTGTATATAGTATATACAGTGATTACAGGATACAATGTGCTGTGTGTATATAGTATATACAGTGATTACAGGATACAGTGTGCTTTGTGTATACAGTATATACAGTGATTACAGGATACAGTGTGCTGTGTGTATACATTATATGCAGTGATTACAGGATACAGTGTGCTGTGTGTATACATTATATGCAGTGATTACAGGTTACAGTGCGCTGTGTGTATATAGTATATATAGTGATTACAGAATACAGTGTGCTATGTGTATACATTATATGCAGTGATTACAGGATACAGTGTGCTGTGTGTATATAATATATATAGTGATTACAGGATACAGTGTGCTGTGTGTATACATTATATACAGTGATTACAGGATACAGTGTGCTGTGTGCATATAGTATATAAAGTGATTACAGGATACAGTGTGCTGTGTGTATACATTATATGCAGTGATTACAGGATACAGTGTGCTGTGTGTATATAGTATATATAGTGATTACAGGATACAGTGTGCTGTGTGTATACATTATATATAGTGATTACAGGATACAGTGTGCTGTGTGTATACATTATATGCAGTGATTACAGGATACAGTGTGCTGTGTGTATATAATATATATAGTGATTACAGGATACAGTGTGCTGTGTGTATATAGTATATATAGTGATTACAGTATACAGTGTGCTGTGTGTATACATTATATACAGTGATTACAGGATACAGTGTGCTGTGTGTATACATTATATACAGTGATTACAGGATACAGTGTGCTGTGTGTATACATTATATACAGTGATTACAGGATACAGTGTGCTGTGTGTATACATTATATACAGTGATTACAGGATACAGTGTGCTGTGTGTATATAGTATATACAGTGATTACAGGATACAGTGTGCTGTGTGTATACATTATATACAGTGATTACAGGATACAGTGTGCTGTGTGTATACACATTATATACAGTGATTACAGGATACAGTGTGCTGTGTGTATACATTATATGCAGTGATTACAGGATATAGTGTGCTGTGTGTATATAGTATATACAGTGATTACAGGATACAGTGTGCTGTGTGTATACATTATATACAGTGATTACAGGATACAGTGTGCTGTGTGTATACATTATTTGCAGTGATTACAGGATACAGTGTGCTGTGTGTATACAGTATATACAGTGATTACAGGATATAGTGTGCTGTGTCTATATAGTATATATAGTGATTACAGGATACAGTGTGCTGTGTGTATACAGTATATACAGTGATTACAGGATACAGTGTGCTGTGTCTATATAGTATATATAGTGATTACAGGATACAGTGTGCTGTGTGTATACAGTATATACAGTGATTACAGGATATAGTGTGCTGTGTCTATATAGTATATATAGTGATTACAGGATACAGTGTGCTGTGTGTATACATTATATGCAGTGATTACAGGATACAGTGTGCTGTGTGTATACATTATATACAGAGATTACAGTATACAGTGTGCTGTGTGTATACATTATATGCAGTGATTACAGTATACAGTGTGCTGTGTGCATATAGTATATACCGTGATTACAGGATACAGTGTGCTGTGTGTATACATTATATACAGTGATTATAGGATACAGTGTGCTGTGTGTATACAGTATATACAGTGATTACATGATACAGTGTGTTGTGAGTATACATTATATGCAGTGATTACAGGATACAGTGTGCTGTGTGTATATAGTATATACAGTGATTACAGGATACAGTGTGCTGTGTGTATACATTATATGCAGTGATTACAGGATACAGTGCTCTGTGTGTATATAGTATATACAGTGATTACAGGATACAGTGTGCTGTGTGTATACATTATATGCAGTGATTACAGGATACAGTGTGCTGTGTGTATACATTATATGCAGTGATTACAGGATACAGTGTGCTGTGTGTATACATTATATGCAGTGACTACAGGATACAGTGTGCTGTGTGTATACAGTATATACAGTGATTACAGGATACAGTGTGCTGTGTGTATATAGTATATACAGTGAATACATGATACAGTGTGCTGTGTGTATACATTATATACAGTGATTACAGGATACAGTGTGCTGTGTGTATACATTATATACAGGATACAGTGTGCTGTGTGTATACATTATATGCAGTGATTACAGGATACAGTGTGCTGTGTGTATACATTATATACAGGATACAGTGTGCTGTGTGTATACATTATATGCAGTGATTACTGGATACAGTGTGCTGTGTGTATACATTATATGCAGTGATTACAGGATACAGTGTGCTGTGTGTATACATTATATGCAGTGATTACAGGATACAGTGTGCTGTGTGTATACAGTATATACAGTGATTACAGGATACAGTGTGCTGTGTGTATATAGTATATACATTGATTACATGATACAGTGTGCTGTGTGTATACATTATATACAGTGATTACAGGATACAGTGTGCTGTGTGTATACATTATATACAGGATACAGTGTGCTGTGTGTATACATTATATGCAGTGATTACAGGATACAGTGTGCTGTGTGTATACATTATATGCAGTGATTACAGGATACAGTGTGCTGTGTGTATACATTATATGCAGTGATTACAGGATACAGTGTGCTGTGTGTATACAGTATATATAGTGATTACAGGATACAATGTGCTGTGTGTATATAGTATATACAGTGATTACAGGATACAATGTGCTTTGTGTATATAGTATATACAGTGATTACAGGATACAGTGTGCTGTGTGTATACAGTATATACAGTGATTACAGGATACAGTGTGCTGTGTGTGTACATTATATGCAGTGATTACAGGATACAGTGTGCTGTGTGTATACATTATATGCAGTGATTACAGGTTACAGTGTGCTGTGTGTATATAGTATATATAGTGATTACAGAATACAGTGTGCTGTGTGTATACATTATATGCAGTGATTACAGGATACAGTGTGCTGTGTGTATATAATATATATAGTGATTACAGGATACAGTGTGCTGTGTGTATACATTATATACAGTGATTACAGGATACAGTGTGCTGTGTGCATATAGTATATAAAGTGATTACAGGATACAGTGTGCTGTGTGTATACATTATATGCAGTGATTACAGGATACAGTGTGCTGTGTGTATATAGTATATATAGTGATTACAGGATACAGTGTGCTGTGTGTATACATTATTATAGTGATTACAGGATACAGTGTGCTGTGTGTATACATTATATGCAGTGATTACAGGATACAGTGTGCTGTGTGTATATAATATATATAGTGATTACAGGATACAGTGTGCTGTGTGTATACATTATATACAGTGATTACAGGATACAGTGTGCTGTGTGTATATAGTATATAAAGTGATTACAGGATACAGTGTGCTGTGTGTATACATTATATGCAGTGATTACAGGATACAGTGTGCTGTGTGTATATAGTATATATAGTGATTACAGGATACAGTGTGCTGTGTGTATACATTATATATAGTGATTACAGGATACAGTGTGCTGTGTGTATACATTATATGCAGTGATTACAGGATACAGTGTGCTGTGTGTATATAATATATATAGTGATTACAGGATACAGTGTGCTGTGTGTATACATTATATACAGTGATTACAGGATACAGTGTGCTGTGTGTATACATTATATGCAGTGATTACAGGATACAGTGTGCTGTGTGCATATAGTATATAAAGTGATTACAGGATACAGTGTGCTGTGTGTATACATTATATGCAGTGATTACAGGATACAGTGTGCTGTGTGTATATAGTATATATAGTGATTACAGGATACAGTGTGCTGTGTGTATACATTATATGCAGTGATTACAGGATACAGTGTGCTGTGTGTATATAGTATATATAGTGATTACAGTATACAGTGTGCTGTGTGTATACATTATATACAGTGATTACAGGATACAGTGTGCTGTGTTTATACATTATATACAGTGATTACAGGATACAGTGTACTGTGTGTATAGAGTATATATAGTGATTACAGGATACAGTGTGCTGTGTGTATACATTATATACAGTGATTACAGGATACAGTGTGCTGTGTGTATATAGTATATATAGTGATTACAGGATACAGTGTGCTGTGTGTATACATTATATGCAGTGATTACAGGATACAGTGTGCTGTGTGTATATAGTATATATAGTGATTACAGGATACAGTGTGCTGTGTGTATACATTATATATAGTGATCACAGGATACAGTGTGCTGTGTGTATACATTATATATAGTGATCACAGGATACAGTGTGCTGTGTGTATACATTATATACAGTGATTACAGGATACAGTGTGCTGTGTGTATATAGTATATACAGTGATTACATGATACAGTGTGCTGTGTGTAAATAGTATATACAGTGATTACAGGATACAGTGTGATGTGTGTATATAGTATATACAGTGATTACATGATACAGTGTGCTGTGTGTATACATTATATGCAGTGATTACAGTATACAGTGTGCTGTGTGTATATAGTATATACAGTGATCACAGGATACAGTGTGCTGTGTGTATACAGTATATACAGTGATCACAGGATACAGTGTGCTGTGTGTATATAGTATATACAGTGATTACAGGATACAGTGTGCTGTGTGTATACAGTATATACAGTGATTACAGGATACAGTGTGCTGTGTGTATACAGTATATACAGTGATTACAGGATACAGTGTGCTGTGTTTATACATTATATACAGTGATTACAGGATACAGTGTGCTGTGTGTATACATTATATGCAGTGATTACAGGTTACAGTGTGCTGTGTGTATACAGTATATACAGTGATTACAGGTTACAGTGTGCTGTGTGTAATTGTATACATTATATACAGTGATAGGATACAGTATATGCAGTGATGACAGGATACAGTGCTCTGTGTGTATATAGTATATACATTGATTACAGGATACAGTGTGCTGTGTGTATACAGTATATATACAGTGATTATAGGATAGAGTATGCTGTGTGTATACAGTATATATTCAGTGATTACAGGATACAGTGTGCTGTGTATAAATAGTATATACATTGATTACAGGATATAGTGTGCTGTGTGTATACATTATATACAGTGATTACATGATACAGTGTGCTGTGTGTATACATTATATGCAGTTATTACAGGTTACAGTGTGCTGTGTGTATACAGTATATGCAGTGATCACAGGATACAGTGTGCTGTGTGTATACATTATATACAGTGATTACAGCATACAGTGTGCTGTGTGTATACAGTATATGCAGTGATGACAGGATACAGTGCTCTGTGTGTATATAGTATATACATTGATTACAGGATACAGTGTGCTGTGTGTATACAGTATATATTCAGTGATTACAGGATACAGTATGCTGTGTGTATATAGTATATACAGTGAACTCAGGACACAGGGTGCTTTGTGTATATGTTATATACAGTGATCACAGGGTACAGTGTGCTGTGTGTATACAGTATGTACAGTGATCACAGGATACAGTGTGCTGTGTGTATAAGTTATATACAGTGATCACAGGGTACAGTGTGCTGTGTGTATACAGTATATACAGTGATCACAGGGTACAGTGTGCTGTGTGTAAATAGTATATACAGTGATTACAGGATACAGTATACTGTGTGTATATAGTATATACAGTGATCTCAAGACACAGGGTGCTTTGTGTATACAATATAAACCGTGATTATAAGATACAGTATATACAGTGATCACAGGGTACAGTGTGCTGTGTGTATACAGTATATCGAATTATTAAAAAATTTTCAGCTGTGCACACCTCTAGTGTGTACCATATGCACAGTGATTAAAGGATACAGTGTCCTTTGTGTGTACAGTATGTGCAGAGATTATACATAACTATTTTAATGCAAAATTAGTTTTTAAATAAAAAATGTCTTAAAGTACATTTATGTAAAAAACTCATTTTGCAATATGATTTCTTTTCATAAGAAATTGCATTACAAAAATATTTTTTGCCATAATAATTGATTTTACAAACATAATCCTTCGTACATTAAACCACTTATTTAACATTATATTCTTCGTTTCTGTATGAAATTATTTTATATGGTATGTACACGTTTTTATATTAAAAATTCATTTCGTTAAACACTTTTTTTGCCTAAAGAGTTTGAAAAAGTTGTGTAGTAAAAACTGCACCTTTACATTGTAACCCTAAGTCTGCATTTCTATCACTGTTAAAGTCACTATTGCACAATGAACCCTAGAGGCGCACTTTGCGTAATGTTAAGTACTCTAATGAAACACTAAAGTTGCACTTTATTTTAACCCTTTCAATGCTGAGTCATTTCACCCCTGTGTGCTGAGCTTATTTTTACCGGTTTCGCTCATCATGTTTAAACGCGATTTGAAATCATGTTTTATTATACAACCCAGACAAATTATATATCCTTTTTTTCGGTGAACTCAGCAGATTCATAATATATCATACACCATTATTATTAACATATATAATATTATTTTTAACCCCTTATCGGCGGGTGGGCGTCGCCCATCAGGGATGGGTTAGCGCCGGCAAGGTGAACGTGACAGGTGCCGCGCGAGCCTCTGATGTGGCTCATTTATATTTACATCTTTGGCAAAACTCAGGTTTCTGTCATGTAAGAAATCAGCAAAATAAACACACACAATAAGGACATTTCATTTTTTGGTGGTAGCGGCCCTTTAACAAAAATTATCAGGGTTATTCAAAAAGATCCGAGTGGCTGCCGAAAGGTAACCGAATGCTGAAAATCCACGTTCGGTTACCTTTCTTGGCCATTCGGCTATCCAGAGAGCAGGCAGTTCGCCAAATCTTGTCTGTTCGGTGCCTGTTCGAGGGCAGTGAAATACCCATAGCTTCGTCTATGAACAAAGACCAGCAGTGAAAAGTTGCCAAAATGACCTGCTGTTCGGTTGCTTCATTCGACAGGTTTATTCAGGCGAATCCCATAGGCTTCAATGTTAAAAATATTCCCGTTTTAATTCAATATATAATAAACCGTTTATTAAAATATTCTGCAGTAAAGAGTCTCTTTATGTATAGATTTTTTAGGATCTTTTAAGCATTTTTCGGGATTTTTTTGCAAAAAAATTTCCTTTTTTTCTGGTTTTCTTTTTTCTGTAACAGCCCTTTTTATTATCATTCATTGGATTTTATATGTAAATTTCAGACATTTTCGCTCAGTAGTTTGTTTGCGAACAGCGTTTCACTTTTCTAACATTCAAGCGTACTGTTTTGTTATTTTTCACTCCATTCGTCTGCGGTGTTGGCTTTTTCCGGCGGCTGCTCTGCGCTCTGATCGGCTCCTGCTCGGGTTTTTCTAGCGTCTACGGCGGGGTTAATGCAGATGTTTTTGCCGGTTTCGGTGTGCGTTCGCCATGTTTTGCGGTGAGTGTTCGGCAGGTTTTCATCGGCTTTTCCCTGCAATACGACGGCCCTGTGGTGCTTTGCTGAATACACCGCAGGGTCGCCGAAATGGCTTCGCCAATCGCGCCGAATTGAAGAGAACGAAAAGTCACCGAACGTGCGGTGGCTTTTCGATTCTCTTTGAATAACCCTGAAAGTATCCGTTTCCTTCGATTTCCTCATCTCAGAAACATCCTTTGCTGATTTTCCACAATTCCTGATTTAGTGAATACATCCCACGTGTATTATGCACGTCCGAGGAGCCCCGAGACTCTGTCACCCGGGGGCCCATAGCACTGTCACTCCGCCCCTGTATCAGCACATTTTTTATATATATATTTTTTTTCGTTCTTTCCTAGGTTTTCCAGAAAAGAAAGCCAGCAGAAAGCCAGTGCGGCGCACTACCACGCAATATCACACACCATTAGCTTTACATCCACCCATGGAAAACCATGACAGCTGTCACAATTCATCTCAAACAGAGCAAAGCGGGGAGGGATCGCAGGAAAAAAAAAAAAAAAGAATATATCTAAACAAATCCCACGTTATATGAAAGCGGTTAATGCCGTGAGTGCAGTCGCTGCACCTCGGCGCGGTGCTGGTCCTGCTGCATCCGTGTTTTGAGCTACAGGTCTCCGTGGTCCATGATTTCTGCTTGAAGGCTAAAAAAAAAAAAAGGTTTGGGATGCAGGACACGTCGTCCCTTGTCAGTGGACTGAGGGGGGGGGACCTAAACTCTGACATTTTTCACGAAGTGGCAGCGCTTTTATTCCTGGATATGGCTTGACAGTTCAGCATTCGATATGGGCAGATGACAGCGTAAATACTCTGCGCCCCCTCCCTCGCTTGGCACGCGGTGACGCCGTGCCGTGCCAAGGCTGTTAGACTCGCGCGCCAGGAAAAGATGCTTCCGTCTCTAAGCTGTCTTCATTACTATATACACACACATGGACGATGCTAATGGGGAAACGTTTCCCATATGCCAAAACGACTTGCCATCGGGCTAAATCAGGGGTTTGGTCGGTGTCTTCTGCCTGTCGGCTGAGCCGCCACGCGTAGGGAAAGCTTAAAGATGCCTGTGTGGTCACATTTACAGCCTCTGCCCGATTATTTATTTTTTCTTCTTTTATTTACCTTTTATCCTCTCACAACGCGCTGCTCCTCCTCTTCGGCTCAGGGACTCCCGAACCCGGGAGTCCCTGAACGCGGTCAAACTTTTTCGGGTGTTTGCGTTCCCTGAACCTTTTTCTGTGCAATTTGCTCTCCTACACAACTTGCGTGGTGCAGGAACTGCAAATTGCGCACCGATAAGGGACTTGCGCACTTCACGTGCGACGCAGGCCCAGATCCGATCCATCAGTTGCCTCTCTGAGACCACTCGCTACAGCAGGTAGTCTCAGAGAGGGTGACATCAGCAAACTCTCTACGTGCTGATGTCACTGGTGGCTGGTAGTGATGGGCCGAACACCCTCCCGTGTTTGGTTCGCATTCGAACGCGAACACCCGAAAAAGTTTGACCGCGAACACAATTCAAACACCATGCAAGTCAATGGGGCTCGAACGTTCGAAAATTAAGGTCCCTTCCAAGAGGGCATATATGCAAGATATTGGCCATCAAAGGTGTATGGGGGTCCTGGTACTGCCCTGGGGGACAGGAAACAATGAAATTTTTTTTTAACAATTTTAACCCTTTCACTGCTGAGTACTGACTCTTTTCACCGCTGTGCGCAGAGCTAATTTTTACCGCTTTTGTTTAAACACGATTTGAAGCCATGGGAAATGTTTGACCAACAATGAGTGGGAAATGTTTGACCAACAAGGAGTGGGAAATGTTTGACCAACAAGGAGTGGGAAATGTGAAAATGTTCGACCAAGAAGGAGTGGAAATGTTTAAGGAATCCCATAGGCTTCAATGTTAAAAATATTCCCATTTTAATCCAATATCTAATAAACCGTTTTTATTATAATATTCTGCAGTAAAGATTCTCTTTATTTTTAGATTTTGTAGGATCTTTTAAGCATTTTTTAAAAAAAAATTGAATTTTTTTTTCTCGAACTTCCCACGAACGTCCCGAAAAGTTTGAAGTTCGCGAACATCCAATGTTCGAATCGAACTTCGAACCGATTCGAACCGGCAGCCCATCCCTAGTGACTGGCAGCTGGGGAATTCAAAAAAACCGTCAGCTGGTGAAGCTGGGTTGGGTGGAGGAAACTCCTCCACTTCATGCCATGATAAAACCAGATCGGGGGAGCTGGGAGGGTGGAGAAAGGGGAAGACTCTACAAATCATGACCGCTTTAAAAGTGTAATGTGTTCGGGATCGGTAGGGTCTCTTTACGCTTACTAAGCACAGTTGGCATGAGCTAAAGGTTTATTGTCTCAGTGAAATACCGTCTCCCGGATGGAAGAGAACGCTACCTTGGAATAGCTTGTGCTTCCAATCATAGGTGCAAATTAAAGTCTCCTATACAAAAGGGGTTATTCAGTATTTTGGTTTTTCGGTTATTTCGGTTATTCGGTCCTCCGTCCTTCTGTTCAGTGTGTGTAACGTGTATGTACAGGGCTCAAAATTTCAAGTCCCAAGCTACTAAACAGCCATAAGTGTTACTCGCCACCAGTTGCTCCACCTAACCTCTACCCAGCCTTTAACTCTGCCCCCTTTAAATTATCTTATGAAATTACACTGTTAAAGGTTTTATTTAGAATAAAGATACAAAAATAACATTAATACCCAGACATCAGACCCCAGATACACGTATACCCAGTCATCACACTCCAGATACACGTATACCCAGTCATCAGAACCCAGTGTGAGCAGAGCTAGGAGGAAGCTCCTTTAAAACCAACACCCACCCTGCCAGTGACAGAGATGAGCTGATCCCTGCCACCGTCCAGCCTGGGGAAGGGGAAGGCTGCAAGGTGGCACCGCTGGAATGCACAGCACGAAATAATTTATTGTGCTGCCGGTGTGTGAATTTCCACTCGCCCTCACTTAATTTCCACTCGCCAAATGCGAGTAGGCGAGTGGAAATTTTGAGCCCTGTATGTATATTTGATATTCCGTCTGTCCCATTGTACAGCGCTAAGGAATTTATTGGCACTTTATAAATACTTGTAACTGGTAAGGAGTGAACTTGCCACTGAATTGCAACGAATGGTAAATTTCCCCGTTTATTGCAATTTCGTGGCAGTTCATCTATTTACTAAGATGTCAATTCGCCAAATACTGGCGAATTGACAGTGAAATACGGTGCAGTTTGCCGCATATCAGCGCTCTTCAGCAGCAGCGAAATCGTCCTTCAGAGAATTAATGGCTAATTAATTTACAGGACGCCGAAACACAAAATTTTTGATTCCCGATTTTTTTAAAAAGCCTTTTTTTTATTATTTAGACAAATTTTCATGCATTTTTATTGGTTTAAACACCTTCTAGAGAAATAGCAGAGTTCTGTTTTTTCTGCAGTTCGGTGGTCACTTTGGCGCTCTTCGTCAGTGTTCGGTGGTGTTCGGCGGCTCCACGTTCGGCACATCAGTGACTCTGTGGTGATGAGTGAATTCACTGTCAGCAAAATAGAATCGAAGTGCACCAAACTAGAAAGCACCCAAAATTCACTGCAATTTCAGTGCTTTCTGAATAACCCCTAAAGTATAGGAGATGTTAATTTACAGTAAGCTCATGCGAGCCGCAAGCCCAGTTTGCAGCAAGATTGGAATAGTGACTGCCGGTGATAAGATAACTGTAGGAGACGTTATGTGTAATGTTATGTGGTCCATGGAGCAGGGTGGAGCAACGGCGCCAGGCCCGAAGCCGGTTCAGCGGACGACTAGGGTTCAGCGGACGACTAGGCACGATCCTTTTGAAGCCCCCCAGATTGCCGACCTCAGCCAGGCCCTGAGCTAGGCCCGAAGCTGGGCCTCGAAGAAGCTTTACAGACCTCGACCAGGCCCTCAAGCATCCAACAAGTACTCCAGCGGGCGGGCGACCATGTCACTGTGTGGGTAAGTTTGTGTGTGTGGGTAAGTTTGTGTGTATGTGGATGTGTGGGTAAGTTTATGTGTGTCTGTATGTGGATGCGTGGGTAAGTTTGTGTCTGTGTGTGTCCGTATGTGGATGTGTGGGTAAGTGTGTGTCTGTATGTGGATGTGTGGGTAAGTTTGTGTCTGTATGTGGATGTGTGGGTAAGTTTGTGTCTGTATGTGGATGTGTGGGTAAGTTTGTCTCTGTTTGTGTCTGTATTTGGCTGTGTGGGTAGGTTTGTGTGTCGGGGTGTGTGTGTGTATGTGTGTGACTGTGTATGTGGATGTGTGTGTGACAGTGGGCCCGGGATATGTGGCACTCTGTGATACTCGTACACACGGCACGTTACTGTGAGTTTACTATGAGCTTTATTGCTGTGCAGCTGTGATACGCTCAAACACACCGCACTTTACTGTGAGATTTATTGCTGTGGAGCTCTGTGATACGCTCAAACACACCGCACTTTACTGTGAGACTTATTGCTGTGGAGCTCTGGGATATGCTCAAACACACCGCACTTTACTGTGAGATTTATTGCTGTGGAGCTCTGTGATACGCTCATACACACTACACATTACTGTGAGGTTTTATTGCTGTGGAGCTCTGTGATATGCTCATACACATCCGCATACCAGCGCACGAACGCATTTGCGCTCACAATGTTAAGTATGGGATGCGCGCATGAACTTGCGCTCGCGCAGGGTTCAGGCAGGGTCACTCGCGTTAGACGTTAACGCGCATTGTTTGCGCGAACGTCGTTATACGACGTTCAGCGCGAAGGGTTTTGCCCCTCGCGTTAATGCGTTTTTGTGCACCCGCACATTTTTGCGTGAAGATTGTAATTGTGCCTTTATTTTTTTAGGACTTAACCCCAGGACAATACACAGACTGTGACAGAGACGCAGCTGCTCCATGTCCTGTGTTTTATTTAACACTATCAGGGTTATTCAAAGAGATTCGAAAGTCACTGCACGTTCGGTGACTTTTCGTTCTCTTCAATTCGGTTTGTTTTGCCGATCCCATTTCGGTGACCCTGCGGTGTATTCAGCAAACACCACAGGGTCCCCGAATTGCAGGGAAAAGCTGCCGCAAACCTGCCGAAAACTAACCGCAAAACCCAGCGAATGCACGCCGAAAACCCGCAAAAACATCTGGATTAACCCATCGAAAAACCACAGAAAAACCCGAACAGGAGCCAATCGCAGCCTTCCACACAGCAGAAGAGGCAGTGAATAAATTAGCAAAACAGTTTGTATGAATGATTGAAAAGTGAAACACTGTTTTCAAAGAAACTACTGAGCGAAAATGTCTGACATTTACACAGGAGGTCCAGGGAATGATAATAAAGAGGGCTGTTACAGAAAAAAGAAGTAAACTTAAAAAAAATTAAAAATCGGACTTTTTAAAAACAAAAATTCAGAAAAATGCTTAAAATATCCTAAAAAATCTATAAATACTATAAAGACTCTTTACTGCAGAATTTTAGAATGAACGGTTTATTAGATATTGAATTAAAACGGGAATATTTTTAACATTGAAGCCTATGGGATTCGCCTGAATAAATTTGCCGAATTAAACCACCGAATGGCAGGGCATTTCGGAAATCTTTCACTGCTGGTTTGTGCTCTCTGAATAGCCGAAGCAGTGCATTTTTATGGGGATTTCACTGCCCTCGAACAGGGACCGAACAGGCACCGAACAAGCACCGTATGTGCAGGCAATTCGCCAGGATTTGGCGAATTGCCTGCTCTCTGGATTTTCAGCGTTCGGTTACCTTTCTCAATCAATTCGGATCTCTTTGAATAACCCTGAAAGTAATATCTCCCCTCCGCTACCTTCACACACAAGCTTTATCGGTTATGAGAAATGAAAACATAAATCAAATCAAGCTGGAGATTTTTTTCTGGAGGTTTTTACTCCAAGCTGTGTTTTAAAATCAGATTGTCATATCACCTCGGGACATGTTTAATGAATATTCCTCCTAGTGATGCAAGTGTCCTCAGGGCTGAACTATTCAATACGACTAGAAAATGAATTGTATAAAACGTGTTGTCCCACCCACAGACATAACCAGAACACGGCAAAAAAGCCATTATTATCTATTAATCTTCAACATGTCGAGCTGGGAAGCCTCACCGATGCATATATTCACAATTCTTCAAGTGTAAAGTAGCAGCTTTTAAGCGTCTCTCGACTTATACGACAGATTACAGGTCTATTCAAAGAAAGGTGAAACTCAGGAGAATGACTGGAGAAGTGAAAATTCTATCAGGGTTATTCAGAGAGCGTGAAAAGCAGGAGAATAACTGGAGAATGAAAAATTCTAGGTCAAAATAGCCGATTTGGAAAGTGAGATGAAAGGGAGAATTTTTCTGGTTTGGCTATTTTGACCTAGAATTTTTCATTCTCCAGTCATTCTCCTGCTTTTCACCACTCTCTGAATAACCCTGTAAGTCAAAATAGCCAAACCAGAAAAATTCTCCCATTTATCTCACTTTCCAAATCGGCTATTTGGGCTAGATTGTTCTCTTCTCCTGCCAGTTCTCCTGGTTTTCACCTTTCTCTGAATAACCCTGTTTATCCGCAAAGCAGGAATTCTTATTCACTATAGGGGTTATTCAGAGACCACCGAAATGTCACCAACATTTCGGGGCTCTCTCATTCCCTGCACTTCAGGGAATCAAAATGTGGTGAATTCAGCATTCACCGCAGGGTCCTCGAAGCGCAGGGGAAATCCGCTGCAAAACCGCAGATTTAAAAGAAAAAAATACCGCAAAACCACCAAAATTATCAGATCCGATGATTTTGGCGGGTCCCGGCGGCTTACCAGCTTATTGGATCCGATTTGATAACCCGCAGAAATTATCATATCGGATCCAATCCAATAGGCCACTGCAAACCCGCCGAATGCGTCCTTAAAAAGGTGATGATTCGCCAAACACAGCACTGACCAGCCGCCAGAGAAAGCCGACAAGCCGATAAACAGGGGAAAAAAAGTACAAAAATAAAATAAAATAAAAAGGATTGAAGCTTTCAAAATTTAAACGCTGTTTGCAAAAAACTACAGGATGAAAATGTCTGGAATTTACATATAAGATCCTATGAATGATAATAAAGAGATCTGTTACAGGAAAAAGAAAAAACGCTATTTAGAGAAATCGGGGGAAAAAATTGCCGAAAAAATCCAGAAAAAATGCCTAAAGGATGCTAAAAATAAAAATAGAGACTTTTTGCTGCAGATTAAAAGAATAAACCGTTTAATAGATATTGAATAAAAACAGTAATATTTTTAACATTGAAGCCTACGGGATTCGCCTGATTAAACCAGACGAATGAAACCACCGAGCATCAGGGCATTTTTCTGACATTTCTCTGCTGTTCGGTGTCTCTGAATAGATTGACCATTGCTTCACTATGAGGATTTTACTGCTGCCGAACAGCACCGTATTTCACTGGCAATTTGCCAAAATTTGCCGAATTGTTTGATTTGTGAGTAGACGAATGGTCCCGAAATTGCACCGTATGGGGAAATTCACTGGTCGGTGCAATTTCGGGGCCAGATCAGCTATCTCTGTATAACCCTGTAAGATCTGACTTTTCCACCGGAATAAAGTCATCTAAAAATAAACTTATTTTAACTTGGTTAAAGGTGGTTAAATTGTTGAGGTGGTTGTGTCAGACTTTTAAAAAAACGGCTGGATGATTTCCTGCAAAAACAGAATATTAAGGGTTATAATATTTAATATGTGGGTAAAAGCTGCTTTTTCCAAGGAGAAATCTCACGCCATCTGGGATCAAAAAGGATTTTTTTTCCCAGTATGTCGGCCCCCTGCTATTCATAATATTCATAAATGATCTGCCAATGTCTGCAAAGCCTCAACTGTACACATGTACGCAGACGACACTGTAACCTATACCAGCAAACCAGATCTCCCACAGCTGGAGGCCGTGCTGGAAGAACAATTCACAGAGGTAGAAAAGTGGATCAAAGATAACAAACTTTTTCTAAATGCTGACAAAACTGTATCGATGCTCTTTGGAACAGCACCTAAACTACACAAATTGCAAACACCCCATCTATGTGTTGGGACAAAATCAAATGGCACGCCGACCACAGTCACTTCTCTCAAATATCTAGGTATGTGGTTGGACCCAAATCTATCCTTTGGCCCCACATCGAAAAACTCTCATCTAAACTTTACCCCAAACTAGGAACCCTGTACAGAAACAAATCCTGCCTGGGCCCCGCGGTAAGAAAGCAGATTGTACAACAAATGCTTATGCCAGCTATTGAATACGGAGATGTAGTGTATGCAGCCGCCCCGCAAACACACCTCCAGAAACTTACTACATTGTATAACTCATTCTGTCACTTTGTGCTACAATTTAACTACATGACCCACCATTGTGATATGTTAAAAGAACTAAACTGGCCGTCGCTGGAATCTAGACGCACCCTTCACCTTTCCAACCTGGTGTTTAAGAGCTGTTCTGGGAAGCTGCCACCCTACCTGAATAGACTGCTTCCCTTAGGCTAGGGTCAGACGAACGCATTTTCGCGTTGTCTGTGAAAAAGTGCGTTCGAACGAATGGACGCATTTTTTCACGGAGTACGCGATAGCGGTCATACGATGCGCATTTGCATCCGTGATTTTGTACGGATCATCAATAAAACCCTTTGTGCATCTGGACGTTATGTTGGCCGGACATTAGCAGTGTCTGACATCTCCAATTCACGCACACACGCCGCCAGTGGACGCAGCGCACTCTGTACAACCGTACTAGAGGTTTTACGTTCTCGACAAAATGCGTTCGTTTTCCACTTGCGTTGCGCAGCCGGACTTTTGTGCGACCGTACTTCGTATATTGGCCGTCATTGCCCGGCATTTGCTGCTACTACGGCCGTGATTAAGTGCGCCTGCACGCGCGTTCGCACTGCGCTCGTCTGACCCTAGCCTTAGCAGTTCCCTCATCCTATAACCTCCGATCCAGGACCAGCACCTTACTTGCAAAAGCAAGTGGCTCGATCCTCATTTTCCTACAGAGCACCACAATTATGGAATAACCTCCCAGACGCCATCAAATCTTCCCCCAGTCTAAAGTCCCTTAAGAGCTCCATATTAACATACCTCAATACGGAATGCACCTGTAAACATGTAACATAGTGACTATATTTCCTACATATTTATTTTCTGTTAATCTGTATATTTGTTTTGTGTTAATTTCTTGCATTTTACTACATCTGTTTTTCTGTAACCATGTTCTTGAACCCAGGACATACTTGAAAACGAGAGAAATCTAAATGTATCCTTCCTGGTAAAATCCTTTATAAATAAATAAATAAATAAATAAATATTGGCGAGTGCTTCAGACTGGGTTTTTTGCCTTCTTTTGGATCAACGGCAGTAGGTGATGTGTGAAAGGCTGAACTCGATGGACACATGTCTTTTTTTCAGCCTATGTAACTATGTAATTAAAGGGATACTCTATTAAAAATAGAGTTCCCTTTTTTGCCCTTAAAGGGCCGCTACCACACTAAAATGCTATGTCCTTATTGTGTTTATTTTATGTTGCTGATATCTTACATGTGCTTTGTTTTTCTATTTTATGTTTAGTTAAGAAAATATTTTATTGAAGGCAACTCCAGTGCTGTCCTTGGTGCTGAAAGCCCTTTCAGCACCAGGGACTGCACCGGAGGTCCCTTAACGTTTTTCGGCAGCATGTGGGTTTTTCAGTTCGACGGCAAAGGATAAAATGTGCTTTTTAAAAAAAATCGGGAATCAAAAATTTCTCCTAAAAAATACATAAAAATACTCAAAAAGATCAATAAATAAAAAGGCTTTTTGCTTCAAGTGAAAACAATAAACAGTTGAATAAAAAAATTGTTGAAAATATTATTTTACATGGGATTCACCTGTCAAACTGAATCACTTCTCTATGGGACAATTTCCCTGCCGCCCATCGGCGTTTTAACTATACAATTCATATCTTTTTCATGTAAATTGTACCAGATCGTCCCGACTTGGTCTGACAAATCCCATTCAAATGGGAAAGATCGCTAGTCTGTTGTAGTCACACAAAGTCGTCTGAAGTCATCTGATGGATGTCGGCGTCAGTGGACGAGGGGTGAATCTCTTCCATGTTGTGGGATTGGTCGGACGTCCAATACCAATTGTATCATATCGTCCCGACTTGGTCTGACAAATGCCATTCAAATGGGAAAGATCGCTAGTCTGTTGTAGTCACACAAAGTCGTCTGAAGTCATCTGATGAATGTCGGCGGCAGTGGACGAGGGGTGAATTTCCTCCATCTTGTGGGATTGGTCGGACGATGATGGATCGCACCGGCTGGGTGGAGTAGAGGTAACATCAGTGCTCTATAACCGTGGAGAGAGACTGTGGAGACACAGGTTCGAACCCTGCAAGAGCACCTCTCCAGTAAGTGTCCTTGGGCAAGACACCTAACGATACAGACTCGCCACACAGGACATACATGAAAGTAAAAGAAATCTCAATGTATCCTACAGAGCCAGTACAATGTATCCATACAGAGCCAGTGGGCGGGCAGCCGGCCTTAGGCGTAAGCCTGTTGTGCCTAATTATAGAGCCACCCCTGGAGCTGTGCTCATGCATGGGCATTTCTTTTCTTAGGTGTAGGATGAATTCTCACTCCCTCGCATAAGCCCCAAGTTTTATTGATGTTCATTTCACTGTATGTAAAACAAAGGGCATCCTAAAGAGACCTGTGACTATTAAAGAGGGCCAAGTGACCGTTAAAAGAATGATGGTATCAAGTGCCTTCCACCAAGCATTAATCAGCACAAAGTGTGCACCAGTGACTGGTGACCAGGTTTCTTTGAGTCACGAAACCCAGCTCACCGTGTTCTTGCATTTCCGATGTATTTACTCGTAGCTACTTAAACCCTTAATAAAAATAATTTATGTTGTAAAAAAAAAAAAAAAACAGCTGAGCATAAGAATAATTAACCAAGATTAACAGGAATACATGCGGCCTGCCAAGCGCAGTTTCATTACATTACCCGGCAAAATTGATTTGCTATTATTCATTTACCATTGTTGCCTTTTGTGGTCTTAGATTCTGAAAGCATTAACGATGAGCAATCTGATATCTCCCCGTGGCAAAGAGCTGTAGCATCCTAAAATAACTAGGTCGCAATTAAAGACCCCGAACACACGGCATTGTTGGAGACGGGGTATCAGTAAACAATGAGTTGTGATGAGCTGACAACCAGCTTACAAAGTCTAATACAAAACAGCACAAAACACCAAATCGACTTGGCCGTCCTAGAGATGTATTTTGGGCTCGGATATTTTGGTCTAGGTTTATTTCGCAAAGTTAACAAAAAATTGGTTTATGAGAGCAGTGAGACCTGGCAAAGGCGCCAGCGGCCTGCCGTATGGTGGGTCCCCGCGCCGACGGTTTGAGCTCGATAGAGTCAACACAGAAACGACTATACATGGGTAAATCAGACTGCTATCACCCATAAAGGGCAGCCAGGACTGGAACGCCAACAAAGCCTACTCTTTACAAGAGATAGAGAAGCCCAACAACAATCGTTTCGGCCTTTGGGAAGCTTACTTGGAGTTTCAGTTCTAGCCGACCATTTGGGTGGAAGCATGTCGATTTGTATGTAGTTTAGTCTCCTCTGTAGTGCCACCATCGAGCTAAATCCTGTTTATAAGACCTTAATGGGGGCACACAGGAGGGCAGGTCACTAATGGTGCTGCCTAAGGAAAGATAGTCCGGCAACTGTGCTTTCTGCATTGGCCAAATGTTACCAAATGGCTTTAGAGACTTGAAATTGATTGCTGAAACCCATCTCCCAGGGCAAGGGATACCTTGTGTATCTCTCTTATCTGGTGGTTCCCAAACCCGGTCCTCAGGTTCCCCCAAAAAGCAAGGTTTGCCAGATATCTGAAGTCCAGTACAGGTGATATGATTTGCTGCTTGGTGATTGCAGGATTCAGTCTGTATTTCCTAAAGGTAATTCTTAAAACGTGGTCTGTTAGGAGGACCTGAGGACCAGGGTTGGGCCAAATTAAATTGAGGTCTATTAGGGTAATTCAAAGAGAATCGAAAAGTCACCGCCCGTTCGGTGACTTTTTGTTCTCAATTCGGTTCGATTTGGCGATCGCATTTCGGCGACCCTGTGTTGTATTCAGCAAGCACCACAGGGTCCCCGAATTGCAGGGAAAGGTCACCGCAAACCCGCTGAAAACTCACCTCAAAACTAGGCGAATGCACACCGAAAACCCGCAAAAACATCTGGATTAACCCCACCGAACACGCCGGGGAAACTCGAGCAGGAGCCGATCACAGCACAGAGCAGCCGCCGGAAAAAGATCCTAAAAAAATCTATAAATAAAGAGACTTTTTACTGCAGAATATTATAATCAACGGTTTATTAGATATTGAATTAAAATGGGAATATTTTTAACATTGAAGCCTATGGGATTCGCCTGAATAAACCTGTCGAATGAAACCAACGAATGACAGGGCAATTCGGCAACTTTTCACTGCTGGTTTGTGTTCTCTGAATAGACAAAGCATTGCTTCTCTATGGGGATTTCACTGCCCTCGAACAGGCACCGAACAGGCACCGTATGTGCAGGCAATTCGCCAACATTTTCTGTAATTATATTTTACCACGTGTGATTGCACATGTGTATGTATATGTATATATATATGTAAATATATGTGTATGTGTATATGTGTGTATATGTGCATACAATTTTATTTTCTATGCTTCCTCTCATAGAGGGTACGACTTAAGTGTGTTTCATTGTTCCTCTATTTACAGATATAAAGGAGGGGGAAAGGAACTATTTTGTTGTAGCTGTAATAGTAAGCTGTACTTTATCAGAAATCCTATCAATTTCATCATTGGCGAACCTGCGTCCATTATCTGGTATATTTTGTAGTTAATATATGAATAATAATTATTTTTGTTATTAAGATGATGTGAATTAATGTGTTAATAAAAGAACCAGCTTATGGACATACTTTGCTTTTAAATCACTGGGTTAGAATGCACAGACCGTTTGCAATAATTGATTGATTGTTTGTTAATTGATCTGTGATGCTATTTATTTCCTGTTCATGACATTTTTGAATTAGGCTTGACAAAGACCAGTTGTGGTCGAAACGTCGTTATTTCTTGGTTTTGGAATAAATCCACTTGAATTAATATTGTGGTATCCGGAGTTTTATTTATTGTTTTCCACCTGTACCACTGCTTGAAGAAAGTGTCTTCTAAAAGCTGGCTGTAGGTTTAGGAGTCGATTTTGAGTCCATCTTCAACCCGAAAAGATCCAACAATACCATGGGTCCGGGGCCGGCCTCCCCCCCCCTTTTTTTTTTTTTTCCTCTCCCCCCTCTTCTTCTATTTCTTTCTTCTTTTTCTTTGTAAAGTATAGGTAAAATTAAGATGCTTAAGCTGTTTTTCTTGTGGATGGATATTAAGTTGATTTTCAAATATGGAGCTATAATATTTCCATGTATATGTATTCTGAAAATTTTATGCATCTAATAAAATATGTTTAAAAAAAATATATAATAATACCAGCCCAAACCGGTACCCCACCTCCACGTTGCTGGTGCCTGAGTCGAAGTGAAGCTCTGGATCATTACTGATCCAGACAAGAGCCCATCCATCAGGTCCTTCAAGTGTCACTCATGTCATCCATCCATAAAACCTTTGAAAAACCTGTCTTCAGATATTTCTTGGCCCAGCACAGCCACAAAGTAAGACGTTTGCACAGATTTTGGTAAATGTTGCATCATGGGAAAAATCCACAAAATGGAAACGAGGGAAAAAAAACTAGTTTTATTTTACCTTTTTACATGCAATAAATACAGACAAAAAAAACCAGCAGTATGTGTTTTATAATGTGTTTTATAATGTGATTTTATTTGCAATGCCCAAGTAACCGAATTACAGCTTATGTAAGTGGTAGAGTCTCTTTAATGAGTGAGTGCGTCACCGGCATGTCACCTCACGTCACCATCATCATTGACATTCCATTCTGGCGATTTCTGTTAGAAAACAAATGGCTCTCAAATGGGCAGTCAGCAATTTAGCATGATTGTGGCTCATGGAAATGAGAAATGAGTCACAGACTAATCTATATAATGGCATATTTAAGGTTTCCGTAGGGGTGAACCTGTCTAGGTTATTACAATAATATTTTTTTTTTAAAAAAAGGTGGATGACTGCCTTGCTTATGCTCAGAGGCAACATTTGTATTGTTTTTTGTATTGCTTTGCTTCCATCAGCATATGTGAAGGAGTTAAATACAAAAATTTTGTGAGGTTTTTCTAGTGATATATAATATTTATTTTGTACCACATTCGTTGTATTTGACATAAACGTCATTCCTGCCTGTATGCTGATAATGCAGATCACGTGTGAAATTGTGCGAGGTAAGCAACGCCATTTAAAGTTTAGAACCTTTCATCCCAGCAATATTTTTGTGAAGGACAAATGAATGTCTAACATTACTGAGAGTTTTATTACTGTGGAGCTCTGTGATACAGTAATATGCATTGTCTATGAGCATATCACAGAGCTCCACAGCAATTAAAACTCACAGTAATGTGCGGTGTGTATGAGCGTTAAACAGAGCTCCAGCAATTAAAACTCACAGTAATGTGCGGTGTGTAGGAATTGATCACAGAGCTCCACAGCAATAAAACTCACGGTACTGTGCGGTGTGTATGAGTTGATCACAGAGCTCCACAGCAATAAAACTCACAGTAATGTGCGGTTTATATGAGCGTATCACAGAGTTCCACAGCAATAAAACTCACAGTAATGTGCAGTGTGTATGAGCATATCACAGAGCTCTACAGCAATAAAACTCACTGTAATGTGCAGTGTGTATGAGCGTATCACAGAGCTCCACTGCAATAAAACTCACAGTAATGAGTAGTGTGTATGAGCGTATCACAGAGCTCTACAACAATAAAACTCACTGTAATGTGCAGTGTGTATGAGCGTATCACAGAGTTCCACAGCAATAGAAGTCACAGTAATGAGCAGTGTGTATGAGCGTATCACAGAGCTCCACAGCAATAAAACTCACAGTAATGTGCGGTTTGTATGAGCTTAACACAGAGCTCCACAGCAATTGAAACTCACAGTAATGTGTGGTGTGTAGGAATTGATCACAGAGCTCCACAGCAATAAAACTCACGGTAATGTGCGTGTGTGTGAGCGTATCACAGAGTTCCACAGCAATAAAACTCACAGTAATGTACAGTGTGTATGGGGTTTGGGTCGAAATCCCTACAACCAGGTTCCCTAATGTCAAAATCCCGACGGCCAACTTCCCTACACAGACAACTCCCTGATGGCCATCTTCCCTACACGGCCAACTTCCCTACACAGACAACTCCCTGACGGGCAACTTCCAGACATCCAAAATCCCAGCGGCTAACCCGAACCCTACTCCCTAACCCCCCTAAACCTAGCCCTAACCCCCCCTAAACCTAGCCCTAACCCCCCAAACCTAGCCCTAACCCTAACTCTCTAAACCTAGCTCTAACCCCCCTAAATCTAACCTAACCCCCCTAAATCTAACCTAACCCCCTAAATCTAACCCTCCTAAATCTAGCCCTAACCCTAACCCCCTAAATCTAGCCCTAACCCCCTAAATCTAGCCCTAACCCATACCCCCTAAATCTACCCCTTACCCCTCTAAATCTACCCCTAACCCCCTAAATCTTGCCCTATCCCTAACACCCCTAAATCTAGCCCTAACCCCCTAAATATAACCCCCCTAAATCTAGCCCTAACCCTAGCCCCCTAAATCTAGCCTTAACCCTAACCCCCTAAACCTAGCACTAACCCCCCTAAACCTAGCCCTAACCCCCCTAAACCTAGCCCTAAACCTAACTCTCTAAACCTAGCCCTAACCCCCCTAAATCTAACCCTAACCCCCCTAAATCTAACCCTCCTAAATCTAGCCCTAACACTAACCCCCTAAATAAAACCCTAACCCCCTAATTATAACCGTAACCCCCTAGATCTAACCCTAACCCCCCTAAATCTAGCCCTAACCGTAACCCCCCTAAATCTAGCCCTAACCCCTCTAAATCTAGCCCTAACCCCCTAAATCTTGTCCTAACCCTAACACCCCTAAACCTAGCCCTAACCCCCCTAAATCTAGCCCTAACCCCCTAAATCTAGCCCTAACCCTCATAAAACCTAGCCCTAACCTCAACCCCCCCTAAACCTAGCCCTAACCCCCCTAAACCTAGGGTTAGGATGTTCGTTTTAGGGTTAGCCGCTGGGATTATGGATGTCTAGAAGTTGGCCATGTAGGGCAGTTGGGATGTCCGGCACTTGTCCTGTCTGGAAGTTGGCTGTCGGGATGTTGGCATTAGGGAACCTGGCTGTAGGGATTTTGTCTGGTACTCGTGTGTATGAGCGTATCACAGAGCTCTCCAGCAATAAAAGTCACAGTAATGAGCGGTGTGTATGAGCTTATCACAGAGCTACACAGCAATTAAACTCACAGTAATGTGCAGTGTGTATCACAGAGCTCCACTTATCCCGCCACACAGTCACACATCCATATACCCACACATCCACAGACGCAGTCACACATACACATATACACACACACATACACACACACACATACACACACACACAGACATACAGCCACACAAAACCACACAGTCACACATCCACTAGGCTTGCGCACCGATTTTTTTTTCGGTTCGGTTCGGTTCGATTTGTTCGGATGTTTAAACTTTTCGATTCGGCCGATTTCTGTTTCGATTCGGTTCGGCTCGACTCGTTTTTCGTGTACATTTTTTTTTCGGAATATCGACCATTTTTCGTATTTTCGTGTCACTTTGCTCGTTTTTTGTATCGACTTTTCGGAAATTTCGGAAATTTCAGTTTTTTCGGAACTTCTGTTCTCCTCGTTTCAAAGTGTCTACGATAATTCTGGCGATTCTATCATGTTTTTTTTATTAAATAAAGATCCAAAATCACGAATGGAACCGAAATCATGAATAGAGCGAAAATAAATTTCGATTTGACACATTTCAAGTTCATTCGAAAATTCCGAAAATATTTCGTTTCGGCTCGGAAAACTTTTCGGATCTGCCATTTTCGGATCTAAAAATTTTCGGAAAATCGGCCGGATCCGAAAACACGAATCGGGAAATTTCGTGAAAATTCCGAAACGCACATTCCTAACATCCACATACTGACCCTCACACCCCTTGAACAGGGTTAGCCGAGGCCCAGACTAGTTGAGACCCCTGGCGGGCTCTCCATGCCACGACATTTAACAGGGTGGCAAAATGCCACCCTTGGCAAAGGGTTGCCTGCAGCCATGGCCCCATCGTGCCCCATGGACAGGCTGGCCCTGGTTGTATAGGGCCGCTAACTGCATAGTAAAGCTGTAGGGAATTCCATGTTTGAGAGTCCCTGAGCTGAAGAGGAGGAGCAGCGCGCACGAGGGACAAAAGGTGACGTGAGTAAAATCACCATAAATTTTAAAAAAAGAAATAAAAAATAATTAGGCAAAGGCTGTCAGCAGGATCTGCCTAATTATTAAAGAGGGGGGGACTCTAAGTCTTGTGGGATTTACAATCCTTTCTAGAGGAACTGACAGGGCAGTCTTTCCCTTTACTCTTCCTGATTGTCTTGATTTTCTTTTTTTTCACTGCAGGGTCATGTAGGTGAAACGAAAATGTGTTAATGTTACAGGCTGTAAAAAAGAATGATATATTTATATATGGCGGTGTATTATTATATTGTTTTATTATATTCTCTCCCAAATCTGCAAAACCTTGCAAATTGACATTTAATTCCGCCACAAAGCTCTACATCAGGAGCTGTGCCTAGTGAAGCAGCAAGGTACAGTCATTTAGCTCAAGTGGAAATGAAGGCAAATGATCATCTAAATGGCTGAGAAGCTGGTTTTTGGCACCAGACCAGCATTCGCATAACAGCATTGGTTGCTCTAGTATCAGTACAAAATATCTGAGCAATAACATTGTATCTAAACCAGACTGTTCTACAGCAACGGCAACAAACTGTATTGTGTGTCAAGCATTTACATCATATTGTTTAAGCAAAACTAGTCTCTAAGGCTAGGGTCAGACGAACGCATTTTTATGTTGTCTGTTAAAAATTGCGTTCGAACGAATGGACGCATTTTTTCACAGAATACGTGATAGCGGTCATACTATGCGCATTTTCGTCCGTGATTTTGTACGGATCATCAATAAAACTCTTTTTGTGTCTGGACGTTATGTTGGCCGGACATTAGCAGCGTCTGACCTCTCCTAATCACACACACACGCCGCTAGCGGACGCAGCGCACTCTGTACGTCAGTACCTGCGGTTTCACGTTCTCGAAAAAATGCGTTCATTTTCCACTTGCGTTGCGCTGCCGGACTTTTGTGCGACCGTACTTCGTATATTGGCCGTCATTGCCCGGCACTTGCTGCTAGTGCGGCCGTGATTAAGTGCGGCTGCACGCGCGTTCGCACTGCCTCAGTCTGACCCTAGCCTTAAAGTAAAGATTTATAATACATATATCCGGTTTGTGTGTATGTATATATTCCAGTTTATATATATATAAAGTTGTGTGAAAAAGTCCTGATTTTAATTTTTTTCTTGGAACTCGGCCATGCAAGCCATTTTTGCCCAGTCTCTTTCTAATGGTGGAGTCATGAACACTGACCATAACTGAGGCAAAGTGACGTTGTTGTGGGGTCTTTTGTGACCTCTTGAATGAGTGCTCGCTGCGCTCTTGGGGTAATTTTGGTCGGCCGTCCACTTCTGGGAAGGTTCACCACTGTTCCATGTTTTCGCCATTTGTGGAAAATGGCTCTCACGGTGGTTTCGCTGGAGTCCCAAAGCTTTAGAAATTGCCTTATAACCTTTTCCAGACTGATAGATCTCAATTACTTTCTTACTCATTTGTTCCTGAATTTCTTTGGATCTCGTCATGATGTGTAGCTTTTGAGGATCTTTTGGTCTACTTCACTTTGTCAGTCAGGTCTTATTTAAGCGATTTCTTGATTGCGAACAGGTGTGGCAGTAATCAGGCCTGGGTGTGGCTAGAGAAATTGAGCTCAGGTGTGATAAACCACAGATAAATTATGTTTAACGGGGGGGGGGGAGCAAACACATTTTCACACAGGGCCATGTGGGTTTGGATTTTGTTTTCCCTTAATAATAAAAACCTTCATTTAAAAACTGCATGTTGTGTTTACTTCTGTTATCTTTGACTAATATTTAAATTTGTTTGATCTGAAACATTAAAGTGTGACAAACGTGCAAAAAATAAAAATCTGGAAGGGGCCAACACTTTTTCACACAACTGTAATGTAGAAAAAAGTGGTATTCCATTTTGAAGTTTCTCCCCCTCTTCCCGGAGCTCACCATATTGCTTAGGGAGTGAGTGCAGCATCCAGAGATCTGTCCTATAGGACGGCCCCCTGCACTGTCAGTGGCTACGCTGGCTGTCGCTCAGATCGTGACTGGCAGACAGTGCAGCGAGCAGAGGGCGGGACTGTAGAATGTCTCTCTGCTCACAGTCGTCCTCTCACTGCGGCATGCCGCAGTCACGTGGGAGACAGCAGAAACTTCATAATGAAATATTTCCATTTTTACATTATATAGACCAGAAAAGAAATTCTGAGGTGCCGTCGTATGGCCAAAAGTAGTTTTGCCTATGGCAGTGGCACTTAAACCAGTTTTATATGGTGCATTTATTCATAAACCATTACAAAACTTAACACAGCAATAAAAGCAGAGGTAAAACAATAGTAGGCAGGAAACGCAGTAAAAATATCGCTATAAGGTCTGGATAACCAACGCTATTCCTGAGAAATGAGAACCCTGCTTTGTGTATGACCCTCACTATTCCTGAGAACTCTGCTTTGTGTATGACCACGGGCCACTATTTCTGAGAACCCTGCTTATGTACTTACCCGGCTATTCCTGAGAACCCTGTTTTGTGTATGACCACTGCTATTTCTGAGAACCCTGCTTTGTGTATGACCCTCGCTGTTCCTGAGAACCCTACTTTGTGTATGACCACGGCTATTTCTGAGAACCCTGCTTGTGTACTTACTCGGATATTCCTGAGAATCCTGTTTTGTGTATGACCGCTGCTATTTGTGAGAACCCTGCTTTGTGTATGACCCTCGCTGTTCCTGAGAACCCTGCTTTGTGTATGACCACGGCTATTTCTGAGAACTCTGCTTGTGTACTTACCCCGGCTATTCCTGAGAACCCTGTTTTGTGTATGACCACTGCTATTTGTGAGAACCCTTTTAGGAATTGCAGGGGGGGGGGTTAACCCCCAGGTCGATGGCTGATCAACTTTTTTCAGCGGCGTTCGGTGCTCAGTTTATTGGTGTTCAGAGGCTCGACGGCTGCGGCTGCTTTCGCCTATCTGTCCAGCAGCATTCAGTGGAATGTTGGCTTTGTTCGGCGGTCTGTTCAGTGGATCGTCGGCTGCTTTCGATGGGTTTATTGGCGCCTTTCGGCAGATCTATTCGCCACACTTTGGGGCGCTGAGGTGAATGCTGAATTCACTGCAGCGTCAGCAAACTGAACTCGCCGAAGTGCATCGAACGAGAGAGCACCATAACTTGGGTGCTCTCTGAATAAACCCTTATGTCTACACGTAGTGACGGCAAATGGTGTGAAAATGTCAGAGCTGTATATAAAGTTAAGAGGACAACATGCAACGTCATTGATATACTATACACCAGCCTGTGTGTAAATATTAAAGCTTACAGCGTGAGTTACATTTCACCTTCTCCCCCTCTGTGTATTTACCGTCTGCCCTTTTCACTAGGGATGAGCCGAACACCCCCCGAGTTCGGTTCGGGCCCGAACTCGAACTTTCCATATGTTCGGATCCGAACCCGAACTCGAACTCAATGCAAGTCAATGGGGCTGAAAATTCGGTTTTTAGAGTGCCCTCCAAGAGGGCATATATGCTAGATATTTGCCATAAAAGGTGTATGGGGGTCCGGGTAGTGCCCTGGGGGACAGGAAACAAGGACAAAAAGTAAAAAAAAAAACGTTTTTAAAGGGACAGTGAGTTTTCCATGAAATAAGGGTTAAAAATAAAAACGAAAAATTCCTTCAAATATCGTGCCTAGGAGGTAACCATAACCTGCCCGTGAAGTGGCGGATTTCTAGGATGTATAGAAACACTTAAAAACAAAAAAATGACATTTCAAATGACGGTAAATGCTTTTCCTTTAATCTATCCATAAACAACTGCTTGGGGCGGCAGTCTGTATGAAAAGAGGAGACATTTTCGGACACGCAGAAAAAGTTTACTGATTTTTTGGCGGTGAAAAGCAGGAGAATGACTGGAGAATGGAAAATTCTAGACCAAATAGTCGATTTGGAAAGTGAGATAAATGGGAGAATTTTTCTGGTTTGGCTATTTTGACCTAGAGTTTTCTCTTCAGTCATTCTCCTGAGTTTCACCTTTCTCTGAATAACCCTGTCAGGGTTATTCAGAGAGCAGTGAAGAGCAGGAGAATGACTTGAGAATGGAAAATTCTAGGTCTAAATAGCCAAACCAGAAAAATTCTCCCATTTAGGCTAGGGTCAGACTAGCGAATTTTTAACGTGCGTTTAGGCGCACTTAATCACGGCCGCACTAGCAGCAAATGACGGGCAATGACGGCCAATATACGAAGTACGGTCGCACGAAAGTCCGGCTGCGCAACGCAAGTGGAAAATGAAAGCATTTTTTCGAGAACGCAGAACCGCTAGTACGGACGTACAGAGTGCGCTGCGTCCACTAGCGGCGTGTGTGCGTGATTTGGAGACGTCAGACCCTGCTCATGTCCAGTCAACATAACGTCCAGACACCAAAAAGGTTCCTGGTTTGGATCCGTAAAAAATCACGCACAAAAATGCGCATCGTATGACCATTTTCGCGCATTCCGTGAGAAAATGCGGCAATGCGTTTGAACGCACTTTTTGACGGTCGCTGTGAAAAATGCGTTAGTCTGACCCTAGCCTTATCTCACTTTCCAAATCGGCTATTTGGTCCAGATTGTTCTCTTTTCCTGCCATTCTCCTGGTTTTCACCTTTCTCTGAACAACCCTGAGAGACAGGTGAAAGCCAGGAGAACTGGCAGGAGAAGAGAACAATTTAGACCAAATAGCCGATTTGGAAAGTGAGATAAATGGGAGAATTTTTCTGGTTTGGCTATTTTGACCTATAATTTTCATTTCTCCAGTTATTCTCCTGCTTTTCACCGCTCTCTGAATAACCCTGTGAATGTTTAATCCCGAGGTGAAAAATAACATTGCTTTAGATGTTAAAAGCGGGCAATGAGGAAATTTTGTATTTTTTCACACAGCAGTTAAATGCAGCATATTAGGAAGTTTTAGGAGGGAAATTAACACTCACTCAGAACAGAAGCAGACACCCCACACATTCATTCTACATAAAATGTATCAAATTGATTAGACCAGACTAAAACATCTGTTGTTGTTATGCCGTTTGAAAAAAAAAAGGTAATTTAGAGGTGAGAAGAATCTTTGCACGTACACATTAGTTTTTAATTCAATATCTATAAACCGTTGCTTATAATATTCTGCAGTAAAGAGTCTCTTTATTTCTAGATTTTTTGTATTTTTTAAGCATTGTTTATACTTTTTTCAAAATTTCTTTTTTTCCGAACTCGAACCGAACACGCCCAAAAAGTTCGAAGTTCGCGAACTTTAGAACTGCCAAAGTTTGGGCCGAACTCCGAACCGACCGAACCCGAACAGCTCATCCCTACTTTTCATCCCTCACTTTTTATTGTCTTTTTTTTTCTGCGTCTCGCAGCCCTGATACCTTTTTCCCCGCTTCTTAAAAGCATCTGTCAGACACATGCAGGGTTATTCAAAGAGATCCAAATGGCTCCCGAAAGGGAACCGAACGCTGAAATTCAGCGTCCGGTTACCTTTCTTGGCCATTCGGCTATTCTTCTTCAAACCAAAAAATTACTTCAGCCAAGATATACTGTATAGTCTGTCTCCAACTTTCGGTCAGGTGGGGATTTTTTATATAAATTTTTTCATATTATTTGAGGTGTATTTAAGATGTTTTGGTGCTCCTCTAGATCCAGTGGATGATGGAAACGAATCGC
Organism: Leptobrachium leishanense; assembly: GCA_009667805.1. NCBI lineage: Eukaryota > Metazoa > Chordata > Amphibia > Anura > Megophryidae > Leptobrachium > Leptobrachium leishanense. The sequence continues at coordinate 160,369,521 of CM019070.1, read as the reverse complement.
CTTTCCATGTTACCAAATGTAACAATAAAAAAATGGAAAAAAGAAAAGTATATATATATTTTTTTATTTTGTTCTAAGGCAGCGTCGTTGTCATCTTTGCACTGGTAAAGTGAACAATGCCGCTGCCATTGCTCACCTTCTCATTTCCCACGCCAGCAGCAACTACAGTACATACTCATATTATTTACGAAACACGAGAGGTTATTCATTAACTTCTGAATTGGCCCCAAATTGCACCAGACAGCGTATTTCAGCCTTCGGTGCAATTTCGGCCCACTTTGTTTATTCGGTAAGCTGTCAAGTCGGCAAATACTGGCAAACTGAGAGCAGAATATGGTGCAGTTCGCTTCAACTTGCCAGTACCGAAATGACCCCACAGAAGACTGTTGTATCCTCTATTCACAGAATGCAGAACTGCACAAAAAGACCAGCGAAATGCCATGATTTTTGGTGTTTCTGTTCGACACGGTTAAACAGGATGATTCCCATAGGATTGAAAAATGTAATATTTTTTTTTTATCTTTATTTTTTTTTTTAAAAACTGTTTATTCTTTTCATTTTCAGCAAAATCCCTTTTAACACCTTTTTATTTTGTTACTAAAAAGTCTTTTAAAAAATATCTTTTTATTTCTTTTCAAAGGACTTTCTTTATTATTTGGACACATTTTTACTTAATTTATTCTGATTTATACTCCTATTAGGAGAATAGGAGACTGTTTTTTCAGTTCGGCGTAATTTGTTGATACCAATTTGGCACAATTCAGTTACCAGTTATCGGTCCAATTTGGCGGTTTTCGCCGATGTCCAATAACTGCTTTGGTGAATCCATTTTCAGCAAAATACGTTGAGCATTTGCTAAGTAGTGAATTCACCATATTTAGGGCAAAATGGAATCGCCAAAATGTAGAAACACAATAGGTAGGTAAATAAAAAAAGGGAATAAAAATTACATTTTGGTTAAATTTGCTTGCAGCTCTATTCAATAAAGGTGAAACTCCAGAAAATTTACTGGAGAAGTGAAAATTCTAGGTCAAAATAACCAAACCTGAAAAATTCTCCCATTTATCTCACTTTCCAAATCCACTATTTGGTCTAGATTGTTCTCTTCTCCTGCAAATTCTCCTGAGTTTCACCTTTTAGTGAATAGACCTGAAAATGTTTTAGAAAAATGTCATAACAGGGTCTCTATTTCTGATTTTTTTTTCTATAAACAGAAGAATACCCCATAGAATATACTGTATAACCACAAAGGTCTGGATGATAAGATGTGGAAACATACATTTACGCACTGCAAATGATTGAAAATTAATATGAATATAAATTTATTGTTTTTGACTTTTTTTATAGCATTCTGATGGGATATGACATCTGTAACCAAAGCTCCCTCTACCTTTGTGCCCTCACCCTGCTTGGCACCCTTGCTCACACTATACATGCCCTCTGTGCCTTTTGGAGAAGTGTGGATGCTGGTCTCCTGCCAAGAGAATGTGGACCAATTTGGCAAAGCCATTTCTCACGGACAATGGGCATAAGGGGCACCTAAGGGTTAATGATGAGTTAAATGTATTTATATCTTGAAACTGTTTGTATTTTAGGATTCAGTTTGTGTTAGAGATACAAAGTAGACATATTGTTCTTACTATCTGTTTGTCCTTAGGTTGATTTGATGCTGTGTGTTTGCTAATCCCGTCTTTTGTGTAACTAATTAGGTTTCTGCGTCTTCTGAAGGAATTCAACTCCCCCTCATGTAGACAATGTATTCAGCTGATTGTGTCGTGTTACCTCCCCCTCTCTGTTCCTCATATAATGGACCCCATTTCCAATAAAGCCTATTTATTCCCCTGCATTAAGCTGCGCCTGATGCTTGGGGAGAGATACAGCACTCCCTCAAGTTCTGGCTGAGGGTTGTGAGAAGAAAGATGCTGCGGATCAGCTTGGCTGAAGAGAAGGGACGGACGCTGTAACATTTTTGGGTCTGGTCCACAAGCTGGAGACAAGTAAAACCCAGTTGCTGTTACAACATCTAAAAATAGTAACAATATATTTTGAATCTGCCAAGTCCACTTAAAATTAAGATATATAATTTGCCTGGGTTTTGCAATAAAAATGACTTCAAATAGCTTTTAACTCCATTCACTACCCAGTGATTTTTCTAAAAGACTGTCAGGAACCAGTTTTGTAATTTTTTTTGGAAAATCTATTTAAATTATACAGTAAGAAATTTTAGTGAATATTGCCAATATATTCTTTACTGTAATAACCTGCTTGACAGGCAGATGTCGCCTCCTGCTGGCCAAATGCAGTTGCTGCAGTTCTGAGCTCGGTGCAGGATCAGAAGGGGAGATGTCATTCAGACACATTCCCCGCTGGTTTAAAAACGTGTTAGAACCTCAGGTGTCTTAGGTGCTAAAACCTTAGGAGCATGTTCTGAAGCCCAAATGGAAACAAAATTAATTTACAACAATCAAATTTCAATCGCAATGATGCAGGAAAACCCCAGATGGTGTTATCCTCATTATGCCCAAGCTCTTGGTCTATCATCACACAGTGACTGCTATATTCTCTCTGGTAATTATCTCCACACTCCCCCTGTTCCCTTTTGTTTCACTTGCCTTAGTTCCTTAGTTTGTAAGCTCACGTGATGTCTGTCTGAGCACTTGTATATAGTGCTGCCTTTGCAGAACAATTATCCTACGGGCAGGGCCGTCTGTTCCTTATGTTTTTTATTTATTATGTTACCTGTCTGTGCTTCCCCATTTGTAAAGCGCTACAGAATCTGTTGGCGCTGTATAAGCACTTGTAACTGTAACACGATCTCGGGTTGCTGTGTCTGCAAAAAATGATGAAAATGAGAAATGGCTCAGCAGAAAAACAGGTAAATGTAATTCTTCTACGTTCTTATTTACATGTGGCTATATATGTTCTATATTAAATAAAAGAGCTTTTCACGTCCTCTGTCTATTTATTTATTATTTTGCAAAGAAACAGTTAATGCAAATAGAATTATAGGACAAAGCAAATAAGGCACACGGAGAACAGCTGACATCGCTCCTGGGTATGGGATTTAACAGATAAACTGTTTCTTCAGTCCTCGATGTTCCTGTGAAGCGACAATCTTAAAAAATGTGTCGATTGAACCTGTGAATTTAAAAAACTTTTTTTTTAAATACGTGTGGTTTACACAAATATTGCGAGGTATTACACATTCTAGAAAGTAAGAGCTAAAAGGGTGTAACAACTAATGTAATTTGTGCAAACAGAAACCATTATTATCTATTAATTATAGCTTTATTGCTTTATTACACTTTATTCCATTTCTATATATATATACACACTCACACTCACCAGTCACTTTATTAGGTACACCTGTTCAATTACTTGTTAACACAAATTGCTAATCAGCCAATCACATGGCAGCAACTCAATGCTTTTAGGCGTCTAGACGCAGTGAAGACGACTTGCTGAAGTTCTGAAGCATCAGAATGGGGAAGAAAGGTGGTACGTGGTATGGTTGTTGATGCCAGATGGGCTGGTCTGAGTATTTCAAAAACTGCTGATCTACTGGGATTTTCACGCACAACCATCTCTAGGGTTTACAGAGAATGGTCCGGGAAAAGAAAAAATATCCAGTGAGCGGCAGCTGTGTGGACGAAAATGCTTTGTTGAAGTCAAAGGAGAACAGGTAGACTGGTTCGAGATGATAGAAAGGCAACAGTAACTCAGATAATCACTCGCTATAACCAAGGTATGGAGAATACCATCTCTGATCGCACGACACCTCAAACCTTGAAGCAGATGGGCTACAGCAGCAGCAGACCACACCGGGTGCCACTCCTGTCAACTAAGAACAGGAAATTGAGGCTACAATTCGCACAGACTCACCAAAATTTGACAGATTGGAAGATTGGAAAAACGTTGCCTGGTCTGATGAGTCTCGATTTCAGCTGCGACATTCAGATGGTAGGGTCAAAATTTGGCATAAACAACATGAAAGCATGGATCCATCCTGTCTTGTATCAACGGTTCAGGCTGGTGGTGGTGGTGTAATGGTGTGGGGTATATTTTCTCGGTACACGCTGGGTCCCTTAGTACCAATTTAGCATTGTTTAAACGCCACGGCCTACTTGGATATTGTTGCTGACCATGTCTATCCCTTTATGACCATAGTGTACCCTGTATCTTCTGATGGCCACTTCCTGCAGGATAATGCACCTTGTGACAAAGCTCAAATCATCTCAAACTGCTTTCTTGAACATGACAATGAATTCACTGTCCTCCAATGGTTTCCACAGTCCCCAGATCTCAATCCAATGGAGCACCTTTGGGATGTGGTGGAACGGGAGATTCGTATAATGGATGTGCAGCCGACGAATCTGCAGCAACTGCGTGACGCCATCATGTCAATATGGACCCAAATCTCTGAGGAATGTTTCCAACACCTTGTTTACTCTATGCCACTATGAATTATGGCAGTTCTGAAGAGAAAAGGGGGTCCAACCCGATACTAGCAAGGCGTACCTAATAAAGTGTCCAGGGAGTGTGTATATAGTGAGCGTTGTAGGCCATCAACATCTGATGGGAGGTAGAGTTTGACACCTCTGATTTAGATTGTAATAAAACACTGCAAATATATCCCAATGATGGGATTCCATTCATCATATAAAATGAAAGCAATCACAGTGTATGCTGTACGTTCATAGCACAGCTCAGATGGGTACGCGCCGTCAGTATTGTATAGCGAGAGCCATAGCAGCACAGTCCATGGTGATATAGGTGTGATGATGACGACATCCTTTCCGGTTGATAATTGGTTTTCTTTATCCCTCTGTTTACATTTTCAATCTGTTTTTTTGTATTCTTTAGATTTACGCGGTGATCATGCAACGCCACCCTGGCCGATACTTATTATCGCTTTTATATACACAATCCCACTTTCTCAGCTGTTTGTCGTGTCACGGTGCAGACTCGGCTCGCTGCCTTGCATCTCCACTCTGCAGAGCTGTATTACGTTGCAGGGAACACGCTTCCCTGTCCTTGATCTGCAATAAATATAATAAGGAGTGACACCCTGTGTCCAAAGGGATCTAAATCACATATAACAGAGATGCAGTGCTCCCATAGCAGTTAATACATGTATATATACACATATATCTATATATATATAAATGTAAACACACATGTATACAGTATGTATGTATAAATATATATGATTTACCCTAGGGGTTAAGCATCAATAGCAACCAGTTACATTCTATCTCCTGCTGATGAGGGCAAATGAGCCTGAAGCAGCTGTACATGAGTGACTGTGTCTGGTTGCATAACCTGGCCTCTGCTTAAAGAAAAAAATAATAATATGGCATGGCATTGGGCAAGGAGCGTTCTGTGTTATTACAGAGCCTAGATGCAAAAAGGTGAGAAGCTGTGGACTTCATTTGCATATTCTACCCAGACTTCTTTGCTGCATATGGGGAATGTAGCACAAGAGGTCTGTGATACAGTTCTCTGAATTGCTGGGAGGTGTAAATGCAACTATAAACTTTATTATTTGCTGTAGATGCTTTTAATCTCACTTTTTTTGCCCTCCACCACAACTTCAATGTTTTTAATCTATTCAACTCCGTGATCACATATACTCGACCTTCCAAAGCTTCTGCATTACATCAACATTGAGTAAACTCGATCTGGTCGTATTCTAGAGAGCAGTGCAAAGGAATTTGGTTAACCGCAAACAAAACTCATTTGCAAAAGGGCTGCAGAATGAGCCATCAAATTCTCAGCACCTCAGACATGTTTGCCGAGGTGCTGAAGCTGTCTGAACAACTTGGAGATCTGTTTCTCTTTCACAGAAACACGGAGCTCTGAATGTATTATTATACATGTAGTAGCGCTTTTTGGCCAGCCTGGGGAGCTGTGTGCTGTCAAATAAGCTTATTGTCTCTAATTTGAATGTGTGATGGGTACGCATACATTTTTTGTGCTGTCTGCGATGGAAAGCGGTTTTCCATTAATCTACTGGGTCTTGGCAGTGGTTTTTATTAATTTTTTAATCAACTGTTTATTCTTTTTATTTGCAGCAAAAAGTCTCTTCATTAATTAATTTTTTAGAATTTTTCAGGCATTTTTGGGGATTTTTTCAGCAATATTTTTGATTCCGATATTTTTTAAATCCTTTTTTTTATTTTTTATTCTGCAACAGACATTTCTATTGTTATTCATATGACCTTATAAATTATTTCCAGACATTTTCATGCATTATTTTTGCTTTAAAAACGCCTTTTAAAAGTTGGGGGGGGGTGTTTGTTCTTTTTTTTAAACCTTGTTCGGCGGCTGTTCGGCTTATTTTCGGCTGCGTTCGGCAGCTGGTCGGAGTCGTTTGCCGGATCATCGCTTACGTTAGTTTTAACCCCCTGAATCTTATCCTTTTAGCAGCAGTGAGTGAGCCAGACCTCTCCCTGTATTCTAACAGCTGTAATGCAGCAGTAATCTGTTTGAACTTTTGTTACAGTGAGGGTTAGGTCTGCTATTTGAAAATGGTTAAAAACAAATGATTTTGTTTCTCCAGAGGGGACACACTAAGCTTGCTTTAAAAATGCAAAGCTTTTCAATGCTTTAAAGTGCAAATTCGAGATAACTCGATCTTGAGTGTGAAAGTGTTAAAAGTAGTGACGTCTTGCCCATTTGCCTGTCATTTTACATTTATGACCCCATCTCTAGCATACAATGGAAGAAGGATGAACAGATTAGTAGAACAATTCCCCTTTAAAAATTCTAGAAGAAACGTGATTTTTTTCACAGTTCTTACCAATTATATATTCATTCTGACATAACGCATGAAGCGGGTTTTTTTTTTCTTCTTTATAAAACATATAATTGCTGTGGTTTTTCCAGGCAAGTAATTTCTCCGTGCCCTGGCCTCTCATTTTCTATCATTTCGCAAGAGCATATTATGAATCCACTATCTCTGACAAAAAGGCTTCGCTTTTGATATTCTGCCCTGAAACTCAAATAAATCAATTCTGTAAAAATGCTTTGTAAGAATCAATTCTCATTAACAACAGGGACGTCGAGGCATTTGTTTCTTTTGTGTCTGTGTCGGAGAGAGAGAGAAAAAAAACAACTAAATTGCAATAGTCTTAAAAGTATTATAAAATAAATAACGTATTTATTCACCTTACTCTGTCAGGGTTATTCAAAGAGATCCGAATGGCTGCCGAAAGGTAACCGAACGCTGAAAATCAGCATTCGGTTACCTTTCTTGGCCATTCGGCTATCCAGAGAGCAGGCAGTTCGCCAAATGTTTATTTATTTATTTATAAAGCATTTTACCGGGAAGGATACATTGAGATTTCTCTCATTTTCAAGTATGCCCTGGGTTCAAGAACATTGAATTGTTACAGTTACAGAAATACAAAGTAATACAATGCAAGATATTAAAAAAAAACCAACACAAATATACAGTTTAACAGAAAATAAATATGTAGGAAATAGTCGTTATGTTACATGTTTACAGGTGCATTCTGTATATAGTCACTATGTTACATGTTTACAGGTGCACTCTGTATATAGTCACTGTGTTACATGTTTACAGGTGCATTCTGTATATAGTCATTATGTTACATGTTTACAGGTGCACTCTGTATATAGTCACTGTGTTACATGTTTACAGGTGCATTCTGTATATAGTCACTATGTTACATGTTTACAGGTGCATTCTGTATATAGTCACTATGTTACAAGTTTACAGGTGCATTCTGTATATAGTCACTATGTTACATGTTTACAGGTGCATTCTGTATATAGTCACTATGTTACATGTTTACAGGGGCATTCTGTATATAGTCACTATGTTACATGTTTACAGGTGCATTCTGTATATAGTCACTTTGTTACATGTTTACAGGTGCATTCTGTATATAGTTACTATGTTACATGTTTACAGGTGCATTCTGTATTGAGGTATGTTAGTAAGGAGCTCTTGAGTGACTTAAGACTGGTGGAAGATTTGATGGTGTCTGGGAGGTTATTCCATTACTGCGGTGCTCTGTAGGAAAATGAGGACCGAGCCACTGTCTTTTTGTATTGTGGTATTGCAAGTAAGGTGCAGGTCCTGGATCGGAGGTTATAGGATGAGGGAACTGCTGGGGGAAGCAGCCTATTCAGGTAGGGTGGCAGCTTCCCAGAAATGCTCTTAAACACCAGGCTGGAAAGGTGAAGGGTGCGTTTAGACTCCAGCAATGGCCAGTTTAGCTCTTTTAACATGTCACAATGGTGGGTCATGTAGTTACATTGTAATGCAAAGTGAAAGAATGAGTTATACAATGTAGTAAGTTTCTGAAGGTGTGTTTGTGGGGCGGCTGCATACACTACATCTCCGTAATCAAAAGCCGGCATAAGCATTTGTTGTACAATCTGCTTTCTAAGGCTAGGGTCAGACTGAGGCAGTGCGAACGCGCGTTCTGGCGCACATAATCACGGCCGCACTAGCAGCAGATGACGGGCAATGACAGCCAATATACGACGTACGGTCGCACAAAAGTCCGGCCGCGCAACGCAAGTGGAAAATGAACGCATTTTTTCGAGAACGTTAAACCGCTGGTACTGACGTACAGAGTGCGCTGCGTCCGCATAGCAGCGTGTGTGCGTGATTAGGAGATGTCAGACGCTGCTAGTGTGCGGCCAACATAACGTTCAAACAGCCGGATTTCCCTAGACTTCTTTTCACCCCATCGTCATGAAATACGTCCAGAATTGCGCATCGTCTGACCACTTAAGCGTATTCCGTGAAAAAATGCGTGCGCACGCATCGACGTACATTTTGACGGTGGCCGCAGAAAATGCGCTCATCTGTCCCTAGCCTTACCGCGGGGCTCAGGCAGGATTTGTTTCTGTACAGGGCACCTAGTTTGGGGTAGAGTTTAGATGAGAGTTTTTCGATGTGGGGGCCAAAGGATAGATTAGGGTCCAACCACATACCTAGATATTTGAGAGAAGTGACTGTGGTTGGCGAATTGCCTGCACATACGGTGCCTGTTCGGTGCCTGTTCGAGGGCAGTGAAATCCCCATAGAGAAACAATGCTTCGTCTATTCAGAGAACAAAACCCAGCAGTGAAACGTTGCCGAATTGCCGTGCCATTCGGTGGCTTCATGCGGCAGATTTATTCAGGTGAATCCCATAGGCTTCAATGTTAAAAATATTCCCGTTTTAATTCAATATCTAATAAACCGTTCATTATAATATTCTGCAGCAAAAAGTCTCGTTATTTATAGATTTGTGGGATATATTAAGCTTTTTTTTAATTGTTTTTTTCTTTTCTGTAACAGCCCTTTTATTATCATTCATTTTATCATTCATTGGATCTTATATGTAAATTTCAGACATTTTCGCTCAGTAGTTTCTTTGCAAACAGCGTTTCACTTTTCAAACATTCAAGCAAACTGTTTTTTTTTTTCTCCATACGTCTGCGGTGTTGGGTTTTTCCGGCGGCTGCGCTACGTGTGATTGGCTCGTGCTCGGGTTTTTCCGGCGTGTTCGGCGGGGTTAATCCAGATGTTTTTGCGGGTTTTCGGTGTGCCTTCGCTGGGTTTTGCGGTGAGTTTTCGGCGGGTTTGCGGCGACTTTTCCCTGCACTACGACGTCCCTGTGGTGCTTGCTGAATACACTGCAGGGTCGCCGAAATGGGATCGCCAAATCGCACTGAATTGAAGAGAAGGAAAAGTCACCGAACGTGCAGTGACTTTTCGATTCTCTTTGAATAACCCTGAAAATTTACTTAATCATCAGCAACTTGATAGGTATTAACCCTTTCCCTGGAAAAAATGCATACAGGGTTATTCAGAGAGCACCAAAATGTCAACGACACTCTCGTTCCCCGCACTTCAGGGAATCACATTCTCCTACCCTGTGGTGAATTCAGCCTTCATCGCAGGGTCCCCGAAGTGCAGCCGAAAATCTGCCGCAAAAAACGCTGCCTCAAACGGAGAAACCGCAGCAAAACCGCTGATTCTCTGACCCTGTGGTGAATTCAGCATTCACCGCAGGGTCCCCGAACCACAGGGAAGATCCGCCAACTGCAGGTGAAAATCCGCCGCAAAAAACGCTGCTTCAAAAGGAAACACCACAGCAAAACCGCCGAAAAAGCACCGCATACATCCGAAAAAAACCGACCATCAGCCACAACATCACCGAAAAACCCTGACGTGTTTGAAAAAAGCCGACGATCCACCAAACACAGCGCCACCCAGCAACAGGAAAAAGCCTACAAGCCGATGAACGGGGTAAAAAAAAACAATAAAACCAAAATGATTGATAGTTTCAAATTTGAAACGATGATTGCAAAAAAACTACCAGACGAAACTGCCTGGAATCAACATATAAGGTCTTATGAATAATAAGAAACAGGTCTGTTACAAAAAAAAAGATGCTATTTAACCCTTTCGCTGCTGAGGCGTTTCACGCCTCTGTGCTGAGGTCATATTTACTGGTTTTGCTCATCATGTTTAAATGCGTTTTGAAGGCTTATTTTAGTATATGACCCAGACATATTATATAATTGTTCTTTCCGACAGACTCGGTAGATTCATAATATGTCATTATTATATGTATACGTCATGTCCTGTCTGTATATTATAACAAAAAATGCAATAAAATATGAATTTGCAATAATTTACAACATGTAAAGTGTTTTTTTTTCACATTTTAACATGCGAGCAATTGCGGTTATATTTTGTATGGGGTGCGCTTGTTAAAAAAATTAGAAATGGGGTCTCGTTACATTTTTTTTTGGGGAAAATTACGCGATTTTTAACAAACGCACCGCATACAAAAATCGTTAGTGCAGCATCATTGTTCACATTATAATTGAAATGGGAACAATATTGCTGCATTAACAAACCAAAAAAAAAAAAAACTTGTTTATTTTTTTTTTTATAATTTTTTTTTAAATATTTCTTTATTTTTATTTTTAATTTTTAGTTTTTTTTAAAAACATTTTTCACAGTCGTGTTTGGTATCGTTGGAACGGCCATGCTCTGGCCGATCCAACAGTTCCAAACTTTAACCCCTAACTACCATGGATCGGGAGATAGGGGGTTCATTGGAACCCCCTATCTCCACCGTTGGTGGCAGCTAGGGGTTAACTCCAGGACTGGCGTCATCGTGCTATGGAGTTCCCGGAGGCTTGGCCGACATCCAAGATGTCGGCCAGCTCCGGGAAAGGATCACGAACTGGCGCTTTTCAGCGCCGATTCATGATCCGGCTCCCCAGGGGTTAATGACAGCCACCGTTTGGAAGGGAAGGCTGTGCCCTTCCAAGCGGTGCCTGTATTAACTCCCTGCTCCCCGGCGATCGGGAGGGAGAGAGGTCCGAAGGACCTCCCCCCCTCCCTTTCAGGCGCCTCCTTCGCACATGTGGGGGGTGCCTGAATTAGATGTCATCGCGTCGCCGCGATGACATCTAATGTCCCCGCCAGGGTCCCGGGGTGCTGGGCTGACATCCAAGATGTCAGCCCGCACCGGGGGGGGTGCAGCAATCCGCCGGAATCCGGCAGATTGCTGCCTCCTGTGCATGGACGCGCTCAGCGCGTTCATAGCACAGGAGAACCACTTGGCTGGACGCGCTGAGTGCGTCCATAGCAGCCAAGTGGTTAAAAAAAAAAGAAACAAAATTTTGCTGAGAAAATCCTGAAAAATGCCCAAAAAAAATCCTAAAAAAGAATAGATAAAGAGACTTTTTGCTGCAGTTTAAATGAATAAACAGTTAAACAGGAATATCTTTAACATTGAAACCTATGGGATTCGCCTGAATAAACCTGCCGAATGAAACCACCAAACTTCAGGACATTTCTCTGACATTTCTCTGCTGTTCCGTGTTCTCCAGGCTAACTATCAGGGTTATCCAAAGAGATTCGAATTGCTTGAGAAAGGTAACCGAACACTGAAAATCAGGGTTCGGTTACCTTTCCTGACCATTCGGCTATCCAGAGAGCAGGCAATTCGCCAAATCCTGTCGAATTGCCTGAACATACGGTGCCTGTTCGGTCCTGTTTCGAGGGCAGTGAAATCCCCATCAAAAAGCACTGCTTCGGCTATTCAGAGAACACAAACCAGCAGTGAAAGGTTTCCCTAATGTCCTGCCATTCGGTGGTTTAATTCGGCAAATTTATTCAGGAGAATCCCATAGGCTTCAATGTTAAAATATCCCGTTTTAATTCAATATCTAATAAACCGTTCATTATAAAATTCTGCAGCAAAAAGTCTCTTTATTTATAGATTTTTTAGGATACTTTAAGCATTTTTCTGAATTTTTTAAAAAAAAAAAATTAAAAGTCCGATTATTTTTCTTTTTTTTTCAGTTTACTTATTTTTTTCTGTAACAGCCCTCTTTATTATCATTCCCTGGACCTCCTGTGAAAATTTCAGACATTTTCGCTCAGTAGTTTCTTTGCAAACAGCGTTTCATTTTCCCAGATTCATACAAATGGTTTTTCTAATTTATTCACTGCCTCCTCTACGTCACAGCTGCTTCGGCTCTGTGTGATTCGGCCTGTTTCGTCCTGTTCGAAGGTTAATCCAGATGTTTTTGCTTGTTTTTCAGCGCGTGCATTCGGTTAGTTTTCGTCAGGTTTGCGGCAGCTTTTCCCTGCAATTCGGGGACCCTGTGGTGTTTGCTGAATACACCGCAGGGTCACCGAATGCAATCGGCAAAAGGAACCGAATTGAAGAGAACGAAAAGTCACCGAACGTGCGGTGACTTTTCGAATCTCTTTGGATAACCGTATGATAAGAGCTGGCAGCTGAATGAGATAAGACAGGGAGCTTAAAATACTTCTAATCTACCACCTGGTGATGTCCTTTGAATACAGCCCGCACAATACAATGATGTGAGTCGGTGACTGACCCATTCACTCCATTCTATGGCCAAAGCCACAGAGTGAGGAGCAAGTGATGGAAAGATACTGTGGGGGGGGGGGGTTTACAACACAAAATATCACACAATGGAGGCACCCAGTGACACATATAGAGGAAAATATTTTCTCTGGAATCAGGAATATTCTGATAAATAATGTGTCTTCTCAGTTTTTGACGGCTTATTTGTGAACCAATGCACGAAAAGATAGAGAAGCGATTGAGATCATTAATTGATGAAACTCATATATTTTGGTCACATAACGAGAAGGAAGGACTCACTGGAGAAGAGCCAAATGCTGGGAAAGATTGAGGGCAAAAGGAGAAGGGGACGACAGAGAATGAGGTGGCTGGATGGAGTCACTGAAGCATTAGGCGTGAGCTTAAATGGACTCCTGAAGATGATAGAGGACAGGAAGGCTTGGAGGAACGTTGTACATGGGGTCGCGACAGGTCGGACACGACTTCGCAACTAACGACAACAACAACAATTGCTTGCGAGTAGGGTTGCACTGAAATTTCAGCCACCAAAAATTATCGGCCGAAAATGGTGTTTTTGGTTTTGACCAAAATGGAAATTTCAGCCGAAAAAAATTGGCTAAAAATTTCCCTTTCAAAATGGAGCCTGGAGGCCCGGCCGAGCCAGGGGCTCGTCTGAGCCTGGAGGCTGGCCAATCTGCCTGCTCGGCCGGCATCCAGGCTCAGGCGAGCCCCCGGCTTGGCCTGGGCCTAGAGGCCCAGCCGAGCCTGGAGTTCGCCTGAGCTTGGAGGCCAGCCGAGTTGCCTGCTCGGCCATCCGCAAAGGCTCAGGCGAGTCGCCGTCTCGGCCGGAGGGTCAACCGAGCAGGAGGCTTGCCTGAGTCTGAAGGCTGGCCGATCAAGGGGCTCCAGGCCCAGGTGATGGATTTTGTTGGGGGGGTGGAGAGCGTTGCACATACTCGCCTACATCGGCCTCCACCGGTGGCAGTCATCCTGCATCCAGTGTCCTCTCTCCGTTGGTCGCCAGTTTAATGTCATGGAAGCCTTTGACCCTGGGTCAAAGGCTTTCATGACGTCATACCGGCAACTGACACAGAGAACGGGTACTGGATGCAGGAGGATGCCACCGCTGGATGCAGATGTAGGTGAGTATGTGCAACCGGTGGAGGAATCGAGGCCGATGTAGGTGAGTATGTGTAGACAACATACTCACCTACATCCTCCTACTTTGGCCCTGAGCTCAGCAGCAACAGTCCTCCGGCTGTCGCAGGCTGCTTGGCCAGCCCCCGGCTCGGCTGGGCTTTCAAGGCCCAGCGGAGCTGGGGTCTTGCCTGAGCCTGGAGAACGGCCGAGCAGCCTGCGACAGCCAGAAGACTGTCACCGCTGGAGCTCAGGACCGAAGTAGGAGGATATAGGTGAGTATGTAAGGTGCAACCAATCAGCCATGCGAACCTGGGCCTGGAGGCCCGAGCCGGTGGCTCGCCGAGCCTGGAGGCCGGCCGAGCAGCTTGCTCGGCCGGCCTTCGGGATCAGGTGAGTCCCCAGCTCGGCCCGGCCTCCAGGCCCAGGTTCTCATGTCTGATTTTCGGTTTCGTATCGGTTTTCCGCCGAACCGATCCCGAATTTTAAGTTTCCGTATCGGCCGGAAATTTCCGTTTCGGTACATCCCTACTTGCGAGCCAATACCAGAAAATAAAACCTACATTTTCTACATCATGCCGTCAAATACACTTTCTAAATCCTGCTTCTCTCGTTTATGGTGTAAGTGGAAAATATGGAGAATATTCTATAATATTAATCAATAATATGGTAATATTATGTCAGATGTATCGAGATGTACCCGAGAAGCAGAGAAAAAGGAAGGGATGCTCAGCGACTTCCAAACAGCTGCTTTATCTCGCACCTCGTAATCTATATCCAAATATAAATAAGACTTGACACTGTATATAAAGTAACAGAGCAGAGATTCAGACCTGAAAGACGTGAGAAAATTCGAGAGCTGCCGATGAATATTTAATTGAATCTTTTAAATTACTTAGTGTAGAAACATCAGAGGTTCTGCACTTTCTAATAAAAACATAAAAAGAGCATTTGATCTCATTCCGTTACCTATTTCGACATATCATGTTTCATTTTTTAAGGACTGATATCGCAGACCCAGTTGTATGTTACCTGAAAGAACTGGCTCCTATTCACTGCTTAAAACACTTAAAGAACAAGCCGTGCCTCGGGAAGAATAGAATTTTAAGGAACCAAACGATTTTTGTTGAAAATAATGTTATCATAATATTTATTGGAAACACAGGATGTGAAGTTAACAATTACATATCAGTAAGATAGACGTTTTGTAAAGAAATTTTTATTATAAGGTAGTTAAAAAATGTTAATTTACTCATTTTAAATTTTTCATGTGTTCGTTTATCCTTACCAGAAATATTGTTGAAATGTAAGATTCTGAGCTCTAGATGGTGTCTCTAATCTTACACAATTTTAAATGGGGTCTGCATTACTATCATACAGGCAGAAAAGACCTCTGCGTTAGATACAGTAACTGTGATAAATAAAAATAATAAAAATGTTCAGATCTCCTGCTTATGGTGATTTGTAGTGATCATAATGAGATTATTAGCAATGCAATATCTGTATGTGCTGCATAATGCCTGTGTATGGCAAGTACAGCAACACCTTGTATCTGTATGTGCTGCATAATGCCTGTGTATGGCAATTACAGCAACACCTTGTATCTGTATGTGCTGCATAATGCCTGTGTATGGCAATTACAGCAACATCTTGTATCTGTACTGTACAGGGATTTTCAATCATTATAACCCCATGAATCTTATCCCTGTACAGCAGTGAGTGGCCCCACAGCTCTCCCTGTATTCTGCCAAATCTCTGGCTGCTGTAATGCAGCAGTAATCTATGTAAACTTTTGTCACAGTGAGGTTTAGGGCTGCTATTTGCTGCTGTTTTTATGTTTCTTCAGGGTTCTTGGAGAGAGACATAAAACAAAGGATTTAGTTTATCCACAGGGGACACACTAATCCTAATGATAATTAACTCTTTGCGCTCCCCATGTTAAGCATAGGATCTTGTTCCAGAACTGTGAAGGCTTTGTTAGGTGTTCTTTGGCAAACTCTAATCTGGCCTTCCTGTTTTTGAGGCTCACCAATGGTTTACATCTTGTGGTGAACCCGCTGTATTCACTCTGGTGAAGTCTTCTCTTGATTGTTGACTTTGACACACATACACCTACCTCCTGGAGAGTGTTCTTGATCTGGCCAACTGTTGTGAAGGGTGTTTTCTTCACCAGGGAAAGAATTCTTTGGTCACCCACCACAGTTGTTTTCCGTGGTCTCCCGGGTCTTTTGGTGTTGCTGAGCTCACCGGTGCGTTCCTTCTTTTTGAGAATGTTCCAAACAGTTGTTTTGGCCACGCCTAATGTTCTTGCTATCTCTCTGATGGGTTTGTTTTGTTTCTTCAGCCTAATGATGGCTTGCTTCACTGACAGTGACAGCTCTTTGGATCTCATCTTGAGAATTGACAGCAACAGATTCCAAATGCAAATAGCACACTTGAAATGAACTCTGGGCCTTTTATCTGCACATTGTAATTGGGGTAATGAGGGAATATCACAGACCTGGCCATGGAACAGCTGAGAAGCCAATTGTCCCATTACCTTTGGTCCCTTAACAAGTGGGAGGCACATCTGCAAACTGCTGTAAGTCCTACACCGTTCACCTGAGTTGGATGTACATACCCTCAAATTAAAGCTGACAGTCTGCAGTTAAAGCACATTGTGTTTGTTTCATTCCAACTCCATTGTGGTGGTGTATAGAGCCAAAGATGTTAGAATTGTGTCGATGTCCCAATATTTCTGGACCTGGTTGTACGTAAAAACTGAAACATAAAAAGTTTATTAACAGTGCTCAACCCTGCTCATGTCTGTAACATTGAAATAAAGGTAGGTCTATGTGGAAAGGTCTGTTTATGCAAAGCGAATCGGCCTCGCTGAGACAATGAGAACGATATAAAAAAGCTGTTGTCATCCAGTAGCCTTGTGTTGGTGACGTGTATTACTTTGGAAGTAAGGAAAATACATCTTAGAATTTGGGTCCAACCCCCCTCTTGCTTTTTTTGTATATAAGTCACTGTATACGTTTTTTAACCTTGATGTGGATTTTGTGTTTTATGTCTGATAAATAAAGAAGTCGTCGATTTATTATATATTTTGACGGAGTCTCGTTAGGCGAGGCAGTATATGTGGGTATGATTACTCGCATTACTTTCCTTGCTGGTTTTTGTTTTCTCTTTTTTGTGCTTTATCTGTACTAAGCAATATATTTATTCACATTTTTTGTAACATTAACCAGTTATTCAGTGATTTAGTCAGCGCATAACTTCCTCCGTGCATTAGTTTTATATCGATTTCCCTCCGGTTTTCTACATTAACTCGCTTTAGAAGGATATTGTGCGTATAAGTAGGTTAATCAGACAATGGTTGGGATTATTGTAATTACCATTCCCCCATCTTACATTATTACTCACTTTACCTCCACCCGTCTTCTCCCTCTGCTTAGCTTCTGTCCTATTCATTATGAATCTTTTGTCTAAGCATGGATTAAGTCCTTGTTTGTATTTATATCATTTAGAGCTGTGATTAACCCAAAACATGAATATGGAAAATTAAGTATAAAGCTTTATATTTTTAACCAGAAAAAACACACTAATGGCTCCCAGCTCTATGCTCACATTTTCTTTTTATTAAGTTAAATATTAATAAATATTATTTGATAGCATCGACACAATCAAAGATTATTAGAACAGACATTAAAACAGACAGAAGGTATAGGTACATACCTTATTATTTATCTCAAGGTTCCGCTTAGAATTTTGAGACATTGTTAGGTTTGGGGGAAGGTTAGAGCTAGGTTGGGGCTAGGATTAGGGTTACAGTTTCCATGTTTCATATGATTAAGGACAGGGCTAGGGTTAGGTTATGGCTAGTGTCAGGTTAGGGCTAGACATAGGGCTAGGGTTTGGGTTAGGACTAGCGTTACAGTTTCTGTGTGTCATATGATTAGGGTCAGGACTAGGGTGGGCTAAGTAAGATGGAAATGTGTGGCTGAGTAAGATGAGAGTGTGTGTGGTCGTCTGTATTGCATAAATGTGAGTGGGTTTTTCTGTGCAGTATGGGAGTACTTCCTGAGAGGTATAGGAGTGTTGGGAGGTTACCTGAGAGATATAGGGAGGGTTATTCAGAGAAAGGTGAAAATCAGGAGAACTGTCAGGAGAAGAGAACAGTCTAGCCCAAATAGCAGATTTGGAGAGTGAGATAAATGGGAGAATTTTTCTGGTTTGGCTATTTTGACCTAGAATTTTCACTTCTCCAGTCATTCTCCTTTTCTTTGAATAGACCAGAGGAGTGTTGTGCAGTTGGTTGTGTGGCATGGGATTGTGTGTACCAGAGCCATTACCATTCTCAGGCTCCAGAACACGTGAGTAGAAAACCTGCTTATTTGCATTGTTTACGGAGATTAACACAAAGTAATAGTAAACATAAAATTAAGTTATGATTGTGGACTCAGAGTTCATTCTGCATAAAAAATCTGCAGCTTAGCAACATGTTGATGGCCTACACCTTGCTCAAACTTCCCTGCTATACAGCGCGATGCAAAGCCTATGCTCCTAATGACGCTGGTGAACAGCGAAACGCGTAGATCTATGGAAAATAACTGATCCCTTGACAATCAGATACCCCCAGGGCACAGTGCAAGTTACGGTTTCATTTGGCACTTTTATAGTCTATTGAGCGCTCACAGACGTCGCACCAAGTGCAGTTCCCTCCACTATGTGTCTATGCAGAGCAGTGATACAAGCAATACCAGGATACAAAGTAGCCTGTACTCTTAGACTGTTTCTCCATTCATATCTTTACTATACCCGCAGACCCAAGAAGGTCTGTTTCCCACTGCTATTATAGTATCTGTACATCATTACTATCACTATTATGATACCTCATGAGCGGGGGAGGGGATTTCTGATTAAATGACAAGACCATTACAGACAGGGTTATTCAGAGAGAGGTGAAAAGCAGGAGAATGACTGGAGAATGGAAAATTCTGGGTCAAAATAGCCAAACCACAAAATTTCTCCCTTTCATCTCACTTTCCAAATCGGCTATTTTGACCTAGAATTTTCCATTCTCCAGTTATTCTCCTGCTTTTCACCTCTCTCTGAATAACCCTGAGAATCTATGCTCTATGGGTCTCGCAAATGTCTTTTTGTTGTTTCCTGTCTAATTTTTTGGTTTGGTGTTTTGGGTATGTAATTCATTTTGCTTGTTTGTGTTTTGTTATTATTATTATTTATTTATTTATATAGCGGCAGCATATTCTGCAGCGCTGTACAATGGGCACAGTATAGACAGGGTTAGAATACATTGAACAACATTTGACAAAACAGTACAGGAGGAAACTAGGGCCCTATTCCTGTGGGAACTCACAATCTAGAAGGGTTGGGGGTGCAAACAGGAGGACTGCAAGGTGAGAGTGATGGACTGCTAGGTGAGAGTGATGGACTGCGAGGTGAGAGTGATGGGCTGCTAGGTGAGAGTGATGGGCTGCTAGGTGAGAGTGATGGACTGCTAGGTGAGAGTGATGGACTGCTAGGTGAGAGGGATGGGCTGCAAGGTGGGAGTGATGGACTGCTAGGTGAGATTGATGGGCTGCAAGGTGGGAGTGATGGACTGCAAGGTGAGAGTGATGGACTGCAAGGTGAGAGTGATGGGCTGCAAGGTGAGAGTGATGGACTGCAAGGTGAGGGTGATGGACTGCAAGGTGAGAGTGATGGACTGCAAGGTGAGAGTGATGGACTGCAAGGTGAGAGTGATGGGCTGCAAGGTGAGAGTGATGGACTGCTAGGTGAGAGTGATGGACTGCAAGGTGAGATGATGGACTGCGAGGTGAGAGTGATGGGCTGCTAGGTGAGAGTGATGGACTGCTAGGTGAGAGGGATGGGCTGCAAGGTGGGAGTGATGGACTGCTAAGTGAGATTGATGGGCTGCAAGGTGGGAGTGATGGACTGCAAGGTGAGAGTGATGGACTGCAAGGTGAGAGTGATGGGCTGCAAGGTGAGAGTGATGGACTGCAAGGTGAGGGTGATGGACTGCAAGGTGAGAGTGATGGACTGCACAGTGAGAGTGATGGACTGCAATGTAAGAGTGATGACTGCAAGGTGAAAGTGATGGACTGCAAGGTGAGGGTGATGGACTGCAAGATGAGAGTGATGGACTGCAATGTAAGAGTGATGACTGCAAGGTGAGAGTGATGACTGCAAGGTGAGAGTGATGGACTGCAAGGTGAGGGTGATGGACTGCAAGGTGAGAGTGATGGACTGCAAGGTGGGAGTAATGGACTCTAAGGTGAGAGTGATGGACTGCAAGGTGAGAGTGATGGACTGCAAGGTGAGAGTGATGGACTGCAAGGTGAGAGTGATGGACTGCAAGATGAGAGTGATGACTGGTTGTATCAGTGAGTTGGGTGGTAGGCTTCCCTGAATAGGAATATTTTAAGGGAGTGTTTGAAGGAAGAGAAGTTAGGGGAAAGTCTCACAGTATGAGGGATAGCGTTCCAGAGGAAGGGGCTGTGCGTGGGAAATCCTGCAGTTGTCATGGGAAGAGGTGATGCGGTCAGAAGCTAGCCACAGGTCACTGTTTGACCTTAAGGAGCGGGCTGGGGTTTATTTGGTGAATAGTGAGGACAGGTAGTGAGGAGGTATCCGGCGGTATCCTTCCCCTACACCTTGAGTTCTCCCCCTAAGGTGTATATGGTAAACGCAGCGTTCGTACGACATAATAATACTCTTCATTAAAAGTTACGTTTTATGCATTTATGTCTACTCTCTTAGAAGTAGATTAGGTCTTTCCAACCTCCAACAATCAGTATATATTAGAAAGTGAAAATCTGCCTGCACACAGGTGTGAGGACATTGTGAATTTTTTATTAAAGGGCCACTAACAGCAAAAAAGGAAATGTCCTTATTGTGTTTATTTGATGTTGCTGATATTTTACATGTGCTTTGCTTATCTCTTGTATCTTTAGTTAGGAAAATGTTATACTCTATATGTGTCACTGGGTGCATCCATTGTGTGATATTTTCCTCTATATGTGTCACTGGCTGCATCCATTGTGTGATATTTTCCTCTATATGTGTCACTGGGTGCATCCATTGTGTGATATTTTCCTCTATATGTGTCACTGGGTGCATCCATTGTGTGATATTTTCCTCTATATGTGTCACTGGGTGCATCCATTGTGTGATATTTTCCTCTATATGTGTCACTGGGTGCATCCATTATGTGATATTTTCCTCTATATGTGTCACTGGGTGCATCCATTGTGTGATATTTTGTTTTGTAAACGGTCCCCTCCCACACAGTACATTTACAGCACTTGCTCCTCACTGTGTGGCATTGGGCATAAAATGGAGCGAATAGGTCAGATATCCAAAAATCCAACTCATAAGCATCACCAGGAGCAGTATAGAGTGTTGATAGTCCACCATCAGATCGCATTCAGCTGCCATCTCTTATCTCGGGTAGCCTAGAAAACACAATAGATCCCCTGCAGCCTTGTCTAAACATTCCCTCCTCCGCCCCACTGCATCTTCACTACTGATTGTTATACCACAGCTGTAAAGTTAAGCTTGCCACACGATTTTGATGAATTTGGCATTGTGGGAAAACTCCTCAAAATGGAAAAAGTAGATTAAAAAAAAAACTTTATTTTTCCTTTTAACGTGTACTTATTAAAAAAAACAGAAGAATGCGTTTTATAAGGTGGTTTTGTTTGTAATGCACAAGTAATCTAGTCACAGCTTATGTTAGTGGTAGTGTCGCTTTAATAACCAGGCCGCTGCCCCTGTGCCTTTAACGTCTTATCGGGGGGGGGGGGGGGCTAACCAAGCACAGACCGGGCGAATCACAAAAAATATTAATAGTAGGCTGAAAAATTAGCATTCACAACGATTTCCAGTTATACTTCAGAAAATCAATTTACTGTGCAAGCTCAGAGTCAACTCATTGTTGTTGCTTTCTATTGCCTTGATTGCAGTAATTATGTAATGATTTTCTCAGGAAGCGCCAGGGAGCAGAAGTTAAAGATTTTGTGACTGAGGGAGACGATCAGGGCCGTAACTAGAAATTGTTAGGTTTTGGAGCAAAAGTTGCTGCCGCTCGCCTCTTGCCTTTACCCTAAATAGCATCTTATTAACGGAAAAAAAATTGGAAATTGAATTTATGCCAACGAGTGAGATTTTAACCCATTCAGTCCTCTTTGCTTCAAACGGGGACTGAGCCTGTGTCGGGGTCGTACCTGTCCATTCCTGTGATATTCCATGCAAGTGGCAGCTGCATGAAAGGTGCTGCCCTTCTGCTCAGCACCAGTATATAAACAGTTAAAACCACACACACACCACAGGTCACATGACACACCCCTGTGCCTAATCAATAAATGCTCCACACACCCTCTGCCTAAGGCTTCATTGTTGTCTCCTGTAGGGATATGCATTTCGGGTATCGGAATTTTGGAATTTTCACGAAATTTCCCAATTCGTGCATTCGAATTCGGGCGATTTTTCGAAAATTTTCAGATCTGAAAACGGCAGATCCGAAAAAAAATTCAAGCCGAAACGAAAACTTTTCGGAATTTTCGAATGGAGTAGAAATGTGTAAAATCGAAATTCATTTTCGTTCAATTCCTGATTTCGGTTCCATTTCAGTAATTTCGGACATCGTATTTATATCGCTGATTCTGTAATTAAATTTTGTATCATTCCCATCTCAATGTATCCTTCCTGGAAAACCAGAGAAATCTCAATGTATCCTTCTTGTAAAACATGATAAATCTCAATGTATCCTTCCTGGAAATAGAAACCAGAGAAATCTCAATGTATCCTTCTTGTAAAACATGATAAATCTCAATGTATCCTTCCTGGAAATCCCGAGAAATCTCAATGTATCCTTCTTGTAAAACAAGAGAAATCTCAATGTATCCCTCCTGGAAATCCAGAGAAATCTCAATGTATCCTTCTTGTAAAACATGAGAAATCTCAATGGCAGAATTATCATACCGGCAGAATTATCGTATCGGCAGAATTATCGTATCGGCAGAATTATCGTATCGTATAATTATCGTATCCGAAAAACCATTAGTTTAATTAGTTTACGTCAAAACGAATAGACACTTTGAAACGAGGAGAACAGATGTTCCGAAAAACACGAAAATTTCCGAAATCACGAAAAAAAAGTCGATACGAAAAACGAATCGAAACGAACCGAATCGAACCGGAAATCGGCCGAAACGAGTCGAAACAAAAATTTATAAAATCCGAACGAACCGAACCGAACCGAAAAAAAAAAAAAAAAAGTGCACAAGCTTAGTCTCCTGTTCCTATGAACAAGACCAGCTATACAAGCTCCAGAGAAACCTGCCACCGACCTACTCACCGTGTTCCCCTGCTCCTATACCCATCGTGTCTCCCCTCAAGAACCACTGTGTTCTCCCAGGAGCAACCACCCATCCAACCTCCCTAATCCCACCGTGCTCTCCTAGGAGCAACTATCCTATCTTCATACCTGAACACAAGGACTGCTTTCCCCATCAGCCTCAGCCAACCTGTGAGTCCCATTGTGTCCCACAGCCCTCCTGTGTGATTCTCCTCTCCCACGAACTGTGTGCATCCCCGAGACCTGAATATTGGGCTCATAACCTGAAAGGCAAGTACCTGCAAGGTATTAAACCTGACAGCCTGCTGCGAGGCAGCATTAACACAGTCCAAGCACCGTGACCACTTCTATAAGCTGCAGTGGTTAGTAGAGTCCTTTTAACCCGTTACCGCCGCAGGACGTTCCATGACATCCTGGCGGCGGGCGGGCTTTGAAGACGCGGGGCATACATGTACGCCCCGCTGTCTTCAATGCGACCGCCTCGGCCCCTCCGCGAAGCTGCGCGCGCTGACTCGTGGCGCGCGTCATTGGCTGCAGAGGGACAGCCTGAAATCAAGCCGTCCCCTACAGCCAATGACGCGCACTGCATGCCGGCTGCGCGGAGGGCTCAAAATTAGTGCCGCGCAAGGGTACAGGTACGCCTCGCCGGCGAAATCAACCCCTTAAGGGCGCCACCCCTGCGTCCTTAAGGGGTTAAGATAGCTTCCCTGTTCTTAGTAAACAAAGGGCGTAAGTTAATCAGTTCTTCTTAAATTAATACGGTTATATATTTGTTGTAGAGGTAAATTTTGCTGAAGATGGATGTCGGCGCTGTGCTGTATCGAGAGTGATTGGGAAAGTTTGAAAACCAGGATTCAGGGCAACAAGGACACTTGCAGTCAGAGTTGCCAATACGTTTGTACAACCAATACACGTGTAAGAAGCCCATTGGTTCTCAGTGACCCCGGGCCCAGGTGAAACCCTGGCAAGCTACTGCTAACTATTACCGCTGGTCCCATGTTACGTGTGATGTCCCAAAACCCTGGTGGTACAGGAGGGGAGCTGCCAGGCCCATTCAGCATGTGATATCCTGAATATCTGGTGCTCCAGTAGGAAAGCCACCAGGCTACCTTAACATGTGATGTCCCCAGTCCTTGTTGGCCCAGTGGGAGAGCCTGCAAGCCCATTTAGCATGTGATGTCCTGAATCTCTGGTGCTCCAGCGGGAAAGCTGCCAGGCTCATTTAGCATGTGGTGTTCCAATCCCTGGTGGCCCAGTGGGATAGCCTCCAGGCCCATTTAATATGTGATGTCTCGAATTCCTAGTGGACCAGTGGGAGAGAGCATCAGGACCATTTAACATGTGATGTCCCGAATCCTGGTGGACTAGTCGGAGAGCAGCCTGGCCAATTTAACATGTGATTTCCTGAATCCTGGTGAACAGGTGGGAAAGAGCGCCAGGCCTATTTAACATGTGATGTCCCAAATCCTGGTGGACCAGTCGGAGAGTAGCCAGAACCATTTAACATGTGATGTCCCGAATACTGGTGGACTAGTTGGAGAGCGTGCCAGGGCAATTTAACATGTGATGCCCCGAATCCTGGTGGACAAGTCGGAGAGCACGCAGCGCCATTTAACATGTGATTTCTTGAATCCTGGTGGGCCAGTAAGAGAGCTGCCAGACCTATTTAACATGTGATGTCCCAAATCCTTGGTGGCCCAGTGGGAGAGAGGCCAGGTCCATTTAAGATGTGATGTCCCTAATCCCTGACAGTCCAGTGGGAGAGCTGCCAGGCCTATGTATCATGCAATGTCCTGAATCCCTGGTGAGCCAGAGGGAGAGCAGAGCAGTCTGATCCCTTGTCGGTTCAGACCGCGTAACTGCTCCCTCAAAGTCCTGTATTTCCATTTAAGCATCTTCCAGTATAACTCCAAAAGAAAAAGAGACAAAAAAACAGTCAATGGTAGGAGTACTATGTGAAATTTATGCAAATCCTATGAATTGTACACTCACACTACATTCACATGTTGCAGAGCCTCGTTTAGACAATAACAATCAGTAAATGCACCTCAGGACCAGACAGGCTGGGCCACTCTGTGTTTTGTCTACTTGGATACTTGCAAGTTAAACTGAAATGGTTCCCGACGGCTCTACTACTGGACCCCCAGGGATTAAAGATATGGGGCCACATTACGATCCTAGCGTTAAAACGCGGGCACAAGGGAGGAAAAACTGCGTCTGCAGTTTTCCCCCTTTCGCCCGTGTTTTAACGCTAGATTACAATGCAGGCGCAAAAAATGATGCCTGCATTGTTACCGCACACAACGGGACGGGAAGCTTGCGGCAGCACTGACCGCAGCCACCAGCGTCCACTCGATGGAGTCCGTAGGACTCCATTGATTTTCCCCCTGCCAGTCACATGACCAGTCGGATCTTGTCTTGCGAGATCCAGCCAGTCGGCGTAGTGATACGCAGGGAGAGACTGGGGGGACTTTTTCCTCCAGTCTTTCCCTGCTCCCGCCGGATGGAGGAGGCGGTCGGGACAGGAGGTGAGTAGGAACAAGAAAAATTTAGTGACCACTCCCAATAATAAAATAATACGTATCTGCTAGGCTTCGTACAACAGCATTGTCTCCTCAATTCCAACAGGATGTATAAAGGAAAGAGAATTGTGAAGCATAATCTGCAAGACAAATCAATACACACATAGTACAGACTGCAGATACAACATTTAATCAATTATGCCCCCGCTGGATTGGCACTCACAAGATAAATAACTTAATCAGGCACATGGCAGGTACTTGGTTACCCTCTCCTGATAGATTGTGTTGCCTCCTGAACTCCGGACCATCAGAATAACGCCAAGGAATTCCTCCAGGCTTGTTTGGTCAGTCAGTGGAACAGGAATCAGGCTCATTGAAAGAAAATCAGACCAGCAGTGGCTCCAATAAAAAAACAATTTAATTAAAATAACATAAATAAAAAAGTTGGAACACCATCCAACGCGTTTCGTCTCTGCTAGACGCAAGACTTCATCAGGGATATGGTGTTCTTTCAGAATAATGCAGTTTATATAGCCAAACAATCATGAAAAAAAGGAGGGGATACAGCTGACACACATAATTGATTAATTGTCCACATAAGTCCCACTTAGTGAATTTCAATGCATCCCACACTGGAGCGCACATCCATATTTGTAGTTTTTTTCCCATTTGTAGTTCTTTTCCCTCATCCTCTTCCCTTTGTTCCTGATGCGACTGGAAGTGAGGAATCGTGGGAAATTAACCAGCCTCCAGCATCCACCATCTTGTGAAGGTCATCTGCCATCTTATGGAGGTCAGATATCCTCTCCCCTTTATTTCCGATAGTTGAAAATCATAGAAATACGATCTCTAGCATCCGCCATCTTGTGGAGGTCAAATGTACGTCCTCCTGACGCCGCCATCTTAAAAGATCTTAGTAACAGGGAAAATTAATATAATAGACCTCCCAAAAAACTCTTAAAATATCACCATTACAGGAAAAACCACATGACAGAAATACTCAAAGCAAAAAGTCACAAACATTGATGTATATCAAGATCTACATTGAGCCCTTTTGCATTCCAGGTGCCTACTTTAAATATCCATTCTGTCTCTCTCCTAAGTAGATCCTTGAGGAGGTGAGTATCGGACTTGTTTTTTTTTTTAATTTTTATTTTTTTAGACTGGTGTTAATGGATTCTGCAGAAGCGGAATCCGTTAACATCAAGTCCTGGCTCTGGTTAACTTTCCGCTAACCAGAGCCGGATGGTAATCCAGCGCTGAATTAACACTTTGTGCTCCCCATGTTAAATATAGGGAGTGCAAAGTACAGGAACCTTGCGCTGAAAAGCGCAAGATGAGGGCGGAGCTAGCAGCCGACAAGAGAGGTCGTGTCTGGAGAAGCTCTCCGGCTCCTATCGTTTTGCTGACCCTTTTTGTGTGACCCTCGGTCGGCTGGAGCAGACTACTCAGTGGAGGACTGTCTTTGAGCACTAAGGGTGTCTGCCGAGTGCTCGGATTGCGTTTGGAACGGGTGTTGGTGAGATTTACAGATCTGGGCCTCCTCATCTGACCTCCGGCCGCCATCTTGGGCCTCACGTCTTAGGGCTCCGGGTCCCCCCCTTTCACAGAGGACATCCCAGCTCTTCAACCTTCAGATGGGGAAGAGAACGGGGAAGAAACAGACCCCAGCGTCGGGGACCCGCCAGGAGGACATACGCATCTCCCTTTGCGGGGTCTCGGGCCGGCGCCATGATGAGGCTCTGTCTCAATCCCCATCCTCTCCTCACTCTACAGAGGGGACGGAGCTGCCATGGACAGAGGAGATGCTGCACGCTCGGACCAAAGAGACCACCTTGAGCAGGGAGTTGGAACAGACCTGCCCAGAACTGACACCGGTGCATCTCTCCCCCGCACCGCCAGTCTCTTCCGGTGGGGTGTCTGTGAGAGGTGGAGGTGTCACAGACGACCACCTGCCTTCCACTAAGGGTGACATCCGCGCTATGATGGCTGACTTTACGAATATGTGGCGGACCGATTTAGCTGTCTTATGGGCGGAGGTGATTGGAGTCCAGACCCAGGTGGATGCAGTCAGCGACCGTACTGGAGAGTTGGAAGTAACTCATGGCCGTACTACTAAGAGAGTTGACTCCCTGCAGACCCAGGTGACACTTCTTTTGCAGACGGTGGAGCGATTGGAGACTCGCCATCGACAACGAAATCTTAGGATCTGGGGGATCCCGGATTCGATGCCGCTTCCGGCGGCTCTGGGGCTGGCAAACCGACTCGCGGCCTCCCTTCTCCCGCAGACGCC
Source organism: Leptobrachium leishanense (assembly GCA_009667805.1). Taxonomy (NCBI): domain Eukaryota; kingdom Metazoa; phylum Chordata; class Amphibia; order Anura; family Megophryidae; genus Leptobrachium; species Leptobrachium leishanense. The sequence goes on along the minus strand of CM019070.1, from coordinate 160,341,315 downwards.
AAACAGCCAGGAGATTTTCGGATCCGTGCTGCATCTTCGGAAATCGCCATTGGCACCTAGTATGGCTTCCCAGGATATACTGGTGGTGGCGAAAGATGTCCCGCTGAAGCATCGGCTTATGGCAGTCCCGGCAGCACGCGGCCCTCTTTTCTTTGAGACATTACAGCTTTCCCTGTTTACTGATCTCCCCTTTGCTACACTGTTGGCCCGAAGACGCTTCAGGGAGGTGACAACTCGTCTGCGGGCTGAGGGAGTTCGCTACAGGTGGGGAACGGCTGGCTCCCTTATTGTGTCGGTCAATGGCACCATGCAAGTGGCTTCGACACCAGAGGAGGCTTGGCTGCTAGTGACCCCTCTGGGTATCTTTCCGATGCCCCGACTGAATGATCCAGGATGAAGCAGCACTCCGATACCAGCAAACTTCCCATTGAACTTCGTACCTAAGTCCTCCCCACCCTCCCCCCTGGAATTAGGCTGGATTTCTCTTCCCCCTCTGGGCTGCTGACTCTCCTTGCCACGGCGAACATTTCCCCCCCGCCTCATCTTTTATTTACTTTAATTTCCCCCTTTTTTTTTTCTCCTATGACGTTTTGTACCCCCCTCTATGCAGAGCACTTCTGATTTATTTTTGGTTCTAGTTTTTCTTCCCTCCCCCATTATTTTAGTTGTTGCTGTGCTTTGTTCTGCTGAGACTGGCGAGTTCCCCCCACCCCTTCCCTCCCCTTTCTTTGAATCAGAGATGCTTCGACCACCATTTTATTTTCTTTTTTCCCGCTGTCATTCCCCGGCTGGGAATGCATTTGAGACTAAGCCACGAGGACTTATGTTTCACACCGATGTTACCTTGCTCCTTCTGGGCCTCTGCCATGCCAGTGATGGGGTTTCTTTCTTTCCCCCACCCCTGCCCCTTTTTTTTTTGGCACAAGTCGGGATGTCCGGAGGCGCGCCACTGTGGCACCTTCTCTGGTTGCCATACTTGGCCCTCAGGCTCCTGGGCCTCGTGACAATACCCTTCCACGGCCTCCCCCGGGAGTGAGCCGGGAAAGTCACAATACAGGCAGTTGCCGTTCTCCCTCCATCAACTTTATTTTGTTTTTCGCTATCCCCCCCCTATTTTTTTTCTTTCTTTTTTCTTTCTCTCCCTCCCCCTCTCTCCTTACACCATTGCTGGCATGCGGTTGGTGTAGTTCGCGTCCCCTTACCTTCATTCTTTTTATTTCTTTTCCTAAGTCGTTGTACTGCTGACCCCTTTTTGACTATTAATTTTTATTTAGATGAGACCCCACTATTTGGGGAAGTTTATTGATACTCTCCTGATGTACTTATGCTGACTGTTTATATACTGGCTGTCTTATTGCTGATGCCTTTTCAAAATAAAAGATTTGAATTACGAAAAGCGTAAGATACCAAACGCAAACGACTTACTTAACCCGTTTGCGTTTGGATCGTAAAATGCGGTAGACACCGAGGCTAACCTTAATGCTCACGCAAGTGAGCGTTAACGTTAGCGTCAAGAATGTAATGTGGCCCATAGCATGTTACATGGTCCTGGCGGCTCTACCACTGGACCCGCAGGGATCCAAGATATAGCATGTTAAATGGGTTTGGCGCCTCTACCACTGGACCCGCAGGGATCCAAGATATAGCATGTTAAATGGGTTTGGCGACTCTACCACTGGACCCGCAAGGATTCAAGATATAGCATGTTAAATGGGTTTGGCGGCTCTACCACTGGACCCGCAGGGATTCAAGATATAGCATGTTAATTGGGTTTGGCGCCTCTACCACTGGACCCGCAGGGATTCAAGATATAGCATGTTAAATGGGTTTGGCGCCTCTACCACTGGACCCGCAGGGATTCAAGATATAGCATGTTAAATGGGTTTGGCGACTCTACCACTGGACCCACAAGGATTCAAGATATAGCATGTTAAATGGGTTTGGCGACTCTACCACTGGACCCGCAAGGATTCAAGATATAGCATGTTAAATGGGCTTGGCGACTCTACCACTGGACCCACAGGGATACAAGATATAGCATGTTAAATGGTCCTGGCGGCTCTACCACTGGACCCGCAGGGATTCAAGATATAGCATGTTAAATGGTCCTGGCGGCTCTACCACTGGACCCGCAGGGATTCAAGATATAGCATTTTAAATGGTCCTGGCGGCTCTACCACTGGACCCGCAGGGATCCAAGATATAGCATGTTAAATGGGTTTGGCGCCTCTACCACTGGACCCGCAGGGATCCAAGATATAGCATGTTAAATGGGTTTGGCGCCTCTACCACTGGACCCGCAGGGATCCAAGACATAGCATGTTAAATGGGTTTGGCGACTCTACCACTGGACCCGCAAGGATTCAAGATATAGCATGTTAAATGGTCCTGGCGGCTCTAGCATTGGACCCGCAGGGATTCAAGATATAGCATGTTAAATGGGTTTGGCGCCTCTACCACTGGACCCGCAGGGATTCAAGATATAGCATGTTAAATGGGTTTGGCGACTCTACTACTGGACCCGCAAGGATTCAAGATATAGCATGTTAAATGGTCCTGGCGGCTCTACCACTGGACCCGCAGGGATTCAAGATATAGCATGTTAAATGGGTTTGGCGCCTCTACCACTGGACCCGCAGGGATTCAAGATATAGCATGTTAAATGGGTTTGGCACCTCTACCACTGGACCCGCAGGGATCCAAGACATAGCATGTTAAATGGGTTTGGCGACTCTACCACTGGACCCGCAAGGATTCAAGATATAGCATGTTAAATGGTCCTGGCGGCTCTACCACTGGACCCGCAGGGATTCAAGATATAGCATGTTAAATGGGTTTGGCGCCTCTACCACTGGACCCGCAGGGATTCAAGATATAGCATGTTAAATGGGTTTGGCGACTCTACCACTGGACCCGCAAGGATTCAAGATATAGCATGTTAAATGGGTTCGGCGACTCTACCACTGGACCCGCAAGGATTCAAGATATAGCATGTTAAATGGGTTTGGCGACTCTACTACTGGACCCGCAAGGATTCAAGATATAGCATGTTAAATGGTCCTGGCGGCTCTACCACTGGACCGCAGGGATTCAAGATATAGCATGTTAAATGGGTTTGGCACCTCTACCACTGGACCCGCAGGGATTCAAGATATAGCATGTTAAATGGGTTTGGCGACTCTACCACTGGACCCGCAAGGATTCAAGATATAGCATGTTAAATGGTCCTGGCGGCTCTACCACTGGACCCGCAGGGATTCAAGATATAGCATGTTAAATGGGTTTGGCGCCTCTACCACTGGACCCGCAGGGATTCAAGATATAGCATGTTAAATGGGTTTGGCGACTCTACCACTGGACCCGCAAGGATTCAAGATATAGCATGTTAAATGGGTTCGGCGACTCTACCACTGGACCCGCAAGGATTCAAGATATAGCATGTTAAATGGGTTTGGCGACTCTACTACTGGACCCGCAAGGATTCAAGATATAGCATGTTAAATGGTCCTGGCGGCTCTACCACTGGACCCGCAGGGATTCAAGATATAGCATGTTAAATGGGTTTGGCACCTCTACCACTGGACCCGCAGGGATTCAAGATATAGCATGTTAAATGGGCTTGGCGACTCTACCACTGGACCCGCAAGGATACAAGATATAGCATGTTAAATGCTCCTGGCGGCTCTACCACTGGACCCGCAGGGATTCAAGTTATAGCATGTTCAATGATCTTGGTGACTTTAGTCTGCACTTGTCTATGGGCTTCAGAAGCCCTGATTTAACCATTTCAGCACCACGGTAACCACTAAACAGGTACTCGTGGTGCATTTTCCCTCAGGCCTCCCAAAGCCAGGGTTGCATATTGGGAACTATGTGTACGGTTGGACTGAAACAAAAAATCTGGACTTCATCCAGACCGGCCCACTTTAATTATGCAAACACAACCAACCAATATTACCTACATATTCCCCCATTCTGAGATCGATTCCACTGTGTCACTCTTAAATGTAACTGCCTGGCTTGGGGAACATTGGCCTATATTAATGTGACTCAATTTATCCTATAGTGCGTAGGCCTCGATAGTGGCTACAGTAAGCTAACTGCGTAGAAGGGGGGAGGACAGGATAAATGTTTGAGCCGAGCTCCAGAATCAATTAAAAACCCCAGGCTATTCTAAAAGATGGCATCTTGCCTAAAACACACGTTCTAATTCTTAGAACTGCTTACCTAATGGTCAAGAAAGCATTTTCAATCTGCAGGTTGCGTTCCTGAAACAGCCGACGAATCACTCACTCACAGAAACCCTATCCAAGAATACTATATCCTTAATTAGATCAGTGTTTTATATAGCAAAAGAAAATATGGAGATGTCCCAGTCCTCGGAATATTAATGTGTCACTAGAATCAATAGTTCCCAGCACCGGGACGGAACGTTGGAGTGCGATCGTGACGGGCGAACTTAAGAAACATGCGTCACGTATAAAACAGTTACAAGGAGATATTTTAATCCCGTCTAGAATCAATATTTCAACTAGAACATGAATATAGCAATTTGCAGTTTCTTCAGATCCTGGAGCTGATTGTCATTACGGCTAGACACAAATGCATTATCTTCCCAGACACCCGGGGGTGTACTTTACAGGTTGAGCACCAGTTATCTGGAATGCTTGAGACCCCGAGCATCCGGATTTCAGATTCTTCTGAATCTCAATCTTAGAGAATCTGATTCTTTAGAGGAGACTATGGTGGGAAGGCTACGTTCTCCTTTCTGTTGCAACCACAAAGCAGTACACACACTGGGTGTGTTCTGAAGCCATTCTTCGCAGGCATGCAGGGCCGGATTTATAACTAGGCAGAGTAGGCATCTGCAATATTTAAACCCCTGTATTGCTGGAGTCCTAAGGGCTAGAGGACATATGAGGTATCATTGGAAAGCCCAGATTATGGCCTTTCCAGTGATACCAAATATAATCAGGTTATGAATTATGAAGTGAACATTGATGCTGCACTAACTCACCTTCTCATTTCCCACACTGCCAGGAAGTGTGGAGCTTATGATGCAGCGCATTGTTTTATCGACAATGGACCGTGGCACTGCAGTGAGGAGAGAGTCTTTGGTACCTGCATCTCTGCACTGTACACCGCACAAGGTTAAGTGAGGAGTCATTGGAAAGGACAGAGTCTGGTCTTTACAACAAAACCAAACATGACCATGTAGTGTGTAAAAATAAAAAACTGAAAAAAGTAAATGCTATTTTTTTTTCCACTGTTCTACGTCAGAGGCAATATATGCTTTTACATATAAAACAAACAATGCCGCTGCACTAACTCAACTAAGGAAACGGATTCTGCACCTTCTTTTGATTTGATCGCAGAGAGACACTGTTTTTCAGCTTTTTAAAATGTTGTTTAATTAATTAATTTATTTATTTATATAGTTTGCCCCAAAACGAAAATTTTAAAAGTCATTTTTTCAAGTTTCTTTTTTTTTGTTGGGGGGGGGGGGTAGGTGTGCTCCACATTTCTGTTCCTACAGACTCCTGAGATGCAAATCCAGCTCTGTAGACATGATGCCCGGAGTCAGACGTTAAGGTCTCCCAGGAGCCGGGTTCCTGAATGCAACATGTGTCCAGAGCGCCTTTGATCCGGAATTGGTAAAATCTGGATGGGTCTGCGATTTCCAGTCTTCTGAGTCTTCCAGATTTTAGTATTCTGGACGAGGGGTGCCGGACTGTAGTGTGATCCTCCAGCTGTTAAGTCACAGTTTATTGAACTTTTCCGTTTACTATCACAATCTCGCCATCTTGTGGCCGCAAAGAAAATTACCACGGTAAAAGATTGGTGGATTCAAAAAGGTAAGGTAAATTTAGACTACTTAAAGAATGTTTTTTTATGCTAGAAAATCAGTGCAATCACATTTTTTTTCTTTGCAAATAATTCTTAATAATAATTCTTAATATTTAAGAAGCTACAAAAATAACAAGCGTATGATTCAGGGTTGGGTTACACTTAAAGGGTTATTCAAAGAGCGCCGAACTTGCCACCGAAGGACACCGAACAATTACATGGCAGGTCGTCTATTCAGAAAGCTGAAAGCATCAATTCTAAAAATACTGGCGAATTGACAGCAGAATATGTTGCAGTTCGCCGCAGATCAACGCAATTTGACGATCTTCGGAGGCAGCGAAATTGTACCATGGTGAAGTAATGGTTAATCTATTCAGAGAATGTCAAACAGCACCGAAGTGTCAGTGAAATGCCCTGATTTTCAGTGATTCAGTTCGACAGGTTTAAACAGGCGAATCCCATAGGATTCAATGTAAAAAACTTATTGTTTATTCTACTCAACCGTTTATTCTTTTCAATTTCAGCAAAACATCTTTTTATTTATTTATTTTTTGGAACTTTTTTGTAATTTGTTAGTCAAAATTTTTGATTCCCACTTTTCTTTTTTTTTCTTTTTTTATTCTGTGACAGACCTTTTTTTTAGGTTTTTTTTTATAGGACCTTTTTTATTATTTACACACAATTTCATGCATTTTTATTGTTTTAAACACCTTTTAAAGAATAGCAGAGTTGCTTTTTTTCTTTTCTGCAGTTCTTCAGCGGTCAGATCGGCGGTCAGATTGGCGGTCTGTTCAGTGGTCTTCGGCGGTCTTTGGGAATTCACTATTCACCGCAGGGTCGGCGAACTGGAATCACTGAAACGCACCAAAGCAACAGATTCTGCTCCATTTTTCTACAGAATTATCACTGCAATTCTATATCACGCTCACGTCATTTCTAGGGAACAGTTTCTCCTCCTTTAAATGCGAGCATCAAGTAACTTAGCAAGTGCGGAGATTGAAAAGAGTTTGCACGTTTTATTTAGTGCTATATAGAAAACAATACATTTCTTTTAACCCCTTCACTACCAAGTGATTTTCCCAAAAAAACACTGTCAGGAACCCGTGGTTTTTTGGAAAAGCCTTTTAAACTAATTATACAGTGAGAAATATTTGCAGATTTTCCCAGTGTATTTCTTCCTTACATAGATGTCGCCATCTACTGGCCAAATCGAGTTCTTGCATTTAGAACTGCAGCCTGTGGTTCCGAGCGACGACTGGGGAAAGCCCGATATATCAGGACATTCACTAGCCGATTTTAAACAGTTTTAGCACCTTGGGAATTATGCCGTCATGACTAAAACTTTGGGGGCACCTTCTAGAGCCCAAAGGTGAAAGTAATTAGTTTGCAACACTCGAATTTAATTTGCTATTACCCTGCTCTGTTGCAAATCGAGATAACGCGATATCGGGCACCCGACGGTGCCTTTTGAAGAACCGACTTATCTCGATCTTTGGGAGTGAATGGGGTTAATATTGGACAAAAAATTGTATGTAGTTATAAAACGCTGTATGATGAGCATTCTGCTTTTTCATTTATGTCCCAGTAAATTTCTCCATTTGAGTCTCAGTGATTACACCGGCGCCACCATGTGGTCAAATCAGTTAATAATCTGCACATTTTGTAAAATGTCATAAATGTTATCAGGAGGATGCACTTTGGTGGGTTGATACAAAAACAATGCACAAGGAATGAAAAATTCCCTGATCTTCTTCAACTGCTGGGCGACCCTGCAAACTATAGACTCCAGCAGCCAATACTAGAGGGAGAACTCTGCGCCAGCACCGGCATCAAAGTGCAGCCCCTAATACAGCTACAGAATGGGAATGGAGTCTGTATTAGGGAGCTGTTAAGGGTTAACGACTCATAGTGAAATGTCCCCTTAGCATCTCTGGGGTCGCTCACTGCCGTACAGGGATAAAATTCATGGGATTATAATGAGTGTAAATCCCTGTACAGTACAGATACAAGGTGTTGCTGTAATCGCCATACACAGGCATTATGCAGCACATACAGATACAAGGTGTTGCTGTAATTGCCATACACACACAGGCATTATGCAGCACATACAGATACAAGGTGTTGCTGTAATTGCCATACACAGACATTATGCAGCACATACAGATACAAGGTGTTGCTGTAATTGCCATACACAGGCATTATGCAGCACATTCAGATACAAGGTGTTGCTGTAATTGCCATACACAGGCATTATGCAGCACATACAGATACAAGGTGTTGCTGTAATTGCCATACACACACAGGCATTATGCAGCACATACAGATACAAGGTGTTGCTGTAATTGCCATACACAGACATTATGCAGCACATTCAGATACAAGGTGTTGCTGTAATTGCCATACACAGGCATTATGCAGCACATACAGATACAAGGTGTTGCTGTAATTGCCATACACAGACATTATGCAGCACATTCAGATACAAGGTGTTGCTGTAATTGCCATACACAGGCATTGTGCAGCACATACAGATATTAAATTGCTAATAATCTCATTATGATCAAATCCCCATAAGTAGGAGATCTCACCATTTTATTATCTATCTTCATCACAGTTAATGTATTTGACACAAAACCATGTCTGTCTGTATGCTGATAATGCGGACCCCATGTGAAATTGTGCAAGATAAGGGACACCATCTAGAGTTCAGAACCTTTCTTTCCAGCAACATTTCTGTGAAGGATAAACAAATAAATAAGCAATAAAAAATTAGCAAATCTTACATTATTTTAATCCCAAAACAACAATATATGAGCATTTTTTTATTTTACAGTACATTTAATTGTTAATTTCGCATCTCACTTTTCAAATTAATGTTCTGATAAAAAAAAAAATCAGCAAAAAGCACTTGGTAGTGAAGAGGTTAATGGTGTATTATGTACATTCTATGTGTGGTTCTTTTTTTACAGATTTCTATTTATATAGGGTGGTTTTTATATATGATGTTTGTCTGTAGAGGTACAGCATACTAACTTTAATTATTAGTACTAGTTTGTTAAGCGCCAACACATGCCGCAGTGCTGTACAAAGGTATACTATATGATGTTTGTCTGTAGATGTACAGTATACTAACTTTAATTATTAGTACTAGTTTGTTAAGCGCCAACACATGCCGCAGTGCTGTACAAAGGTATACTATATGATGTTTGTCTGTAGATGTACAGTATACTAACTTTAAATATTAGTACTAGTTTGTTAAGCGCCAACACATGCCGCAGTGCTGTACAAAGGTATACTATATGTTTGTCTGTAGATGTACAGTATACTAACTTTAATTATTAGTACTAGTTTGTTAAGCGCCAACACATGCCGCAGTGCTGTACAAAGGTATACTATATGATGTTTGTCTGTAGATGTACAGTATACTAACTTTAAATATTAGTACTAGTTTGTTAAGCGCCAACACATGCCGCAGTGCTGTACAAAGGTATACTATATGTTTGTCTGTAGATGTACAGTATACTAACTTTAATTATTAGTATTAGTTTGTTAAGCACCAACACATGCCGCAGCGCTGTACAAAGGTATTATGGGTAAAGACAGGACAATTCTACATTAAACAAAAAAAAGGCAAGTCAATATATCACCAAAAGATACTGGAGGATTTGAGGGTCCTATTTCTGTGATTTGTACTGCTTTATTCTATTTACCGATACATAGATCGTGCATATGCGAAAAAAATCTCAGGATTAATTGGCTGTCAGAGCAATTCCGTGAAGAGCATTCTGTCAATCGCTCGGTCCTTTTAGTTTAAGTGTATTTTTTGATCAATGTATTAGGTTAATTTAAAAAAGTCCCTGTCATCTGAAATTTTCTTTCCATATATCATCGTAAAACAATAATGCGCGCAGATTGAGTGAAGCTTCCCCTAACCAAATTAGTGTATGTTCAGCAGTAATTAACCCTTGAGGATGTCAGAATTTCAGCATGGAGGAGGCCATCTTGGAATTACATCATCATTTTCAAATTCTTTGGTCCCTTTTTCCACCCTAGCCAATAGCATTAAGGAGTGAGACGTTAAAGGAACGCTCTAACGGAAAAATGTCTCCCCACCCGCCCTTATATAGTTGGGCAGATGCTGTTGCATATGCAGATTTTTGTTTCCTCCACCCCAATCCCCAAACAATGCCTTGACATCATTTTTACCCCAAAAGCTTTAAATAAAAAATAAAATATCTGTTTTGGGTTATTTTGGGTTTGTTTGCTCTATTGAGCACCAGAAATGACTTTTAAAAACCTTTTTAGACTGAATTATTTAAAATCTAAATCACAGTTACAGTTTCACCTGAGGGATAAAGGGACACTCTGTGCCCTGTGACCGCTCAGTGTAAATTGATGGTCACAGTGCCCTGTGCATCGTCACCCTTTTGTTTTCTGAGGTGATCTTGTAGGGCAGTTGCTGAGCTCCACCTTGAAGGTCAGATCAGCGAGGGTTGACCTGAGCGAGCTTCAAGCTCCGGAACCAGGAAGAGGGAACCAATTTGGTTCCCAACTCCCTCCTAACCAATGGATTGGTTGGACGCTCCCTCAATCAGCGACCCCACGGCCATGTGACATGCTCTGAATTGAAGCATCATGGGACATGTAGTTCAGAAACATCTGGGGTGCCAAGGTTTCCCATCACTGCTCTAGAGTGTCCCTTTAAGATCCTAGGCCGGTGTCAGACGAATGCAGTGATCACGTCCGTGTTGCCGCACAGTTTAACGTCTGTTGTAGCATAGAATCATGATCAATAGAGACCCACACACGAAGTACGTGCGCACCAAACTGTGCATGCACAACGCACGTGGCAAACGGACGCAAGTTAGGCAAGAACGTTAAACTGTTAGATTTTAATTTTCTGTATGAATATATAAATCTCCTATAATTCAATTATGATTTATAAAAGCTTGCTCTAATGCAGGGCTGTGGTCCCCCCTTCTTGTCCCAATACAATGTCTGTTCAGCTTCATTTCCTCTCGAGGCTGGCCAGGGGTGTTGATTAAAATACACTATATTGCCAAAAGTATTTGTTCACCTGCCTTGACTTGCATATGGATGGGTGAGCGAATACTTTTGGCAATATAGTGTAGATATCCTGTGTTAACTCTTAGAAATGCCTGTGAAATCTATGTGACGTCTGATATAGAAAACCCATCTCTGAAACATATATGGTAATAAGTTAACTGAGTGGCAAAACGCAGATGTAGAAATGTATCTGCTCTGATTGGCTGTTATCACATTCCTGTGTGGGGTGTATATGAAATTTTTGCCTACAACGAACGTTTCTATTGGATGTTGAAATCTAATAAAGGTCTGTCTAACAAAGGGATATTTAGACATGATGCAGCCATATCCTGTGTATGGTTTATTTTACTGTCTCCACTGGTCAGCGTAGCGTAGCGTCTTACTTTATTTTTTATATAGGAGGAAGAAATTACAAACTTTTTGTGATTCCATATATGGTAATTATAATAGGAAAATTGTTTTTGTTTGTTATAATTTAACAAAAACAACTAGATGAACACGCAGAGTGCGCCACGTCCGCATAGCGTTCTGTGTGAGTGATGAGATGTCAGACGCAGCGTATTTGCGATGTCCAGCACCTTAACGCACAGAATGGCTTTTCAGATCTTTTTCAAATTTTTATCATTTTTCATATTAATTTTGTTTCCCATAATTCCTTTTTTTTTTCTACGTCCGTCAACAAAAACGGATCGTGTGGTGTCTACAGTATCTTCCGTCAGTACGTCTGTCTGTTATGCACGCACGCAGAGTGCGCTCAGACTGCGTTCATCTGACATTAGCCTAAACATTATATTTTGTTTCCTGTTAGAAGGTATGCAGGAAGAACAGCAGGAGCCGGTGACATAGAAATAGATCATTAATACAAACAGCATCTTCTCCCAGTGAGACCTGTCACTCCGCTGCCAGGATAAGCTTCTGCCCTTTAAATTCTTACAAATTCTACTCAGAGCAAAAAGATAGCATTTCTCCTCTAATCCGTGCATGAAATGTGGAATCGCGGCGGCAGAGATCAGCCTAATCTTCCTAAATTTTGTTAAATTTTACTGATGAGCGAGGAAACAAAATATCAAGCCTGGATACATTCCTTAGGTTAAGTGTCTGAGCTTGGGAATTTGGATTAAAACTCAGTCACCTTAAATTTCCAAAGAGAGAATACAGACTCAGACAGGACTGAAAGTTGTGTGGCAGGAGTGCTCGACCTATTTCCTGCGGCCTCTTGTCGCAGGACCTTTCAACACAATCAAACAAACAGTCTGGACTCAAACTTTAGCCCTGTATTTCTGGAGGTGGCGGAGAGGTAAACGGTGCAAACCTTGAAGTAGGCACCCTACCCAACACACATTTTGAGGTCCCCTTCCCCAACACAGAGGGCCAAACACATACACCTTGACACTAACAGACAAACACACAGACACCACTGAGACGCTGAATGACACACACAGAATAATGCCCACACAGACACACATAAACAAATACACACACACACACGCCCCAACACACACTTACACAGAGCAGTAGAGGAACAGACGTACAAAGAACCATACACAGACCCATACCCACACACACACACACCTATACACACACAAACCTTCATACCGGGGCCAATACACACATACCGAAGCCAATACACACCCAGATAGCAAGGATAACTTGTCACAAACTTGTGGCTCATTTGAATTTCTAACTTGCTACTAATTTTCACTGGCAAGTCGTTACTTGCAGAACACTCGCAGCACAAATTCTAGTTGACACTTTTTCAATTTGTAGCAAAGTTGGCAATGGCAAGTCTCTAGCAATAGCTCTGCAAGTCACAGCAATAGCTCCAAGAGCTACAGTATAAGTGTTCTTGCTGTGACTTGCAGCGCTCTTGCTATAGACTTTCCATTGCCAACTTTGCTCTCGCTAGAGACTTGCAAAGCAAATTTGCTACAAATTGAAAAAGTGTCAACTAGAATTTGTGCTGCAAGTGTTCTGCAAGTTAACGACTTGCCAGTGAATATTAGCAGCAAGTTTGCAAGACTTACAATTCAAATGAGGAACAAGTTTGTGGCAAGTTATCCTTGCTATCACATATGCAGACACATACAGGGTTATGCAAAGAGATCCGAATGGCTGGAGAAAGGTAACCGAACGCTGTAAAATCAGCGTTCGGTTACCTTTCTTGGCCATTCGGCTATCCAGAGAGTAGGCAATACGCCAAATCCTGGCGAATTGCCTGCACATACGGTGCCTGTTCGTTGCCTGTTCGAGGGCAGTGAAATCCCCATAAAAAAGCACTGCTTCGGCTATTCAGAGAACACAAACCAGCAGTGAAAGGTTCCCCTAATGCCCTGCCATTCGGTGGTTTAATTCGGCAGGTTTATTCAGGCGAATCCCATAGGCTTCAATGTTAAAAATATTCCCGTTTTAGTTCAATATCTAATAACCGCTCATTATAAAATTCTGCAGTAAAAAGTCTCTTTATTTATAGATTTTTTAGGAAATTGTAAGCATTTTTCTGGATTTTTTTTTGTTTACTTATTTTTTCTGTAACAGCCCTTTTTATTATCATTCCTTGAATCTCATATGTAAATTTCAGACATTTTCGCTCAGTAGTTTCTTTGCAAACAGCGTTTCACTTTTCAGTCATTCAAGCAAACTGTTTTGCTAATTTATTCACTGCCTTCTTCTGCGGTGTCGGCTTTTTCCGGAGGCTTCGCTGCATGTGACCGGCTCGTGCTCGGGTTTTTCCGGCGTCTTCGGGTTAATCCAGATGTGTTTGCGAGTTTTCGGCGTGCAATCGCCGGGTTTCGCCAGCTTTTCCCTGCACTTCGACAGCCCTGTGGTGCTTGCTGAATACACCGCAGGGTGGCCAAAATGGGAAAGCCGATTTGCACCGAATTGAAGAGCACGAAAAGTCACCGAACGTGCGGTGACTTTTTCGAATCTCTTTGAATAACCCTGATAAACACAGGCTAAGTGACATATACATGCTCTTCCGCTTAAAATGCATTTAGAGGAACTTTAGTTACGATATCTTATAAGGGGTTGGATAGCTACTTAGGGCCATGTCAGACGAGCGCACTACGTTCGCCCGTACTGTCATGTCTACCGGCATCCATCGCAGCGTTGTGACGCTTCGACAGGTAGGGTTCCCATCTGTCCGGTTTTGACCCGGACTGTCCGGTTTTGGGGTCATGTGTCTGGGTTTGACACCCTCTGCCGTCCGAACACATGACTCCGAGCCGGTACTGGCACCTCCGCCCCATACTTACATTTATGCGTGCCCCCGTCGCCGCGATCCTCTCTTCCTCCTATTCAGCCGAGATTGCACCACCCACTGTCAGTGATGCGCAGGCGCAGCGGCTCACGTGACATTTGCATGCGTGCGGGCCGGCTCCAGTCAGTCCCGCCGAGAGTGAGTGAGGGAGAGAGATGTGCGTGCCGCCCGTGCTTCACTGGAACTGGTACCGTCTTCAAATCGTGCCGGTGCTGCCTGTCTGTTCTGTCCACCATCCAGACTAATCACCACCACCGAATCCAGCAACAGAAACTCAGTGTGAGTGAGGGCAGCCGCAGCATCGGCCATATTACCAGTCTGCCATGCCTATTACCTATGTGCCAGCCATAATACCAGCCTGCCATGTGTTCTACCTATATGCCAGCCATAATACCAGTCTGTCATGCCTATTACCTTTGTGCCAGCCATATTACCAGTCTGCCATGCCTATTACCTATGTGCCAGCCATATTACCAGTCTGCCATGCGTACTGCCTGTGCCAGCCATAATACCAGCCTGCCATGCCTATTACCTATGTGCCAGCCATAATACCAGCCTGCCATGTGTTCTACCTATGTGCCAGCCATATTACCAGTCTGCCATGCCGATTACCTATGTGCCAGCCATAATACCAGCCTGCCATGTGTTCTACCTATGTGCCAGCCATATTACCAGTCTGCCATGCCTATTACCTATGTGCCAGCCATATTACCAGTCTGCCATGCGTACTGCCTGTGCCAGCCATAATACCAGCCTGCCATGTGTTCTACCTATGTACCAGCCATAATACCAGCCTGCCATGCCTATTACCTATGTGCCGGCCATAATACCAGCCTGCCATGTGTTCTACCTATGTGCCAGCCATATTACCAGTCTGCCATGCCTATTACCTATGTGCCAGCCATATTACCAGTCTGCCATGCGTACTGCCTGTGCCAGCCATAATACCAGCCTGCCATGCCTATTACCTATGTGCCAGCCATAATACCAGCCTGCCATGTGTTCTACCTATGTGCCAGCCATATTACCAGTCTGCCATGCCTATTACCTATGTGCCAGCCATATTACCAGTCTGCCATGCGTACTGCCTATGTGCCAGCCATAATACCAGTCTGCCATACATAATACCAGTCTTCCAACCATAATACCAGTGTGCCATACATACCACGTGCCATAATGTATATGCTACAAAGAAAATGACAGTCCGAACCCAACACTAAAGTGTTCGGGTTTGGCTTGAAGGAAAGGTGGCAACCCTATCGACAGGGCCGGCCACACGCTGTAGAGTGGGCACGAATTGCAGGCATGCTGCGCCCGTTCAGAAAGCCTCCCTGTCAAAGTGCTGCTATGAGTGTCCGACGGGGCTGCAAGCGCGATACTCCATAGGAGAATCGAGCCTTGCAGCGCTGAGCGAACTAACTGCGCTAAGCAAAGTGAACAGACGGGCATCAGAGTGGAACGAACGTCCACTCTCACATTCCTTCCGCTCTTAAACTCGCTTGTCTGACACCAGCCTTAGTCTATAAGATCAGTGCGATATCTCTTCACTAGATGAAGATGACCAAGTTCCGGTCGCCATGTTTCACTGTACCTGGGCGTAGTCGACAAGGACCATCGTGTAGGGACAGTCAATGGCGCATTCAGACTGGGCAAAGGGCTTTCCTGTAAGACGACTCCCAGCTCAGAATTGCCAGTCCCCTATACTATCCCAGGCGACCTACTTCGATTATGAATCTGACTTTCTTCTTGCAGCATTCTAATTTATACATGTTGCAGGGCATCACCTTCCCTGTGCTCCCCATCTGCCTGATATCACATGAAAGATCCTTTAACCCTACTTTGGATCTTTGCTCTTCTCCCTTGTCTGCAGTTTGTGATAGCAATCATTTAATATGGAATTACTCTGAATATTACAAGGTATTCTGTGATAACCAAATTGTGCGCATGCACAGGATCTAAAACAATGTCAAATAAAATAAGGTTTTTTGAGAAAGTGGGGAAACTCTTTATCAATCCTTTAAAGGAACTCGTGGTTTATCAAGAGATTTTATATATTTGATTTGGAATTACAGTATATTCCAATAGAGTAGATTAGACAAAGGAGCTTGCCCTTATCAAAGATGGCTGCCCAGGCATGGCTCTTACACGATCAGCTGACTTTACCGTTTCTAACTGCTCATGGGGCAGCCTGGAAGTAAGCCCTGTTACGATTGGCTGCTTCATCCTCCGCTTTGTCCAATCTGTTTGTGTGAGCTTGGGCTGTGACAGCAACCGGCGTACACACAGTGGGAGTCCGGGAAGTGCAGTGTGATTGATGCCAGCTCGCCTGGAAGCTTTAACTCAGTGCCAGGAGCTGCCAGCATCCTTTAACACATGCCATCTGTGCTAGGTGTCTCCTGTATGTGCCAGTGAGCCCCCCGCCCCCATCAGCTGCCATGAACCTGGGGTGAGTATGAAACATGCACCATGTGTGTACGTATATATACATGCCTGTAAGTGTGCCATCGTATGCATGTGTTTTCTTTCGCTTGTGTGTGTGATTGCAACTGTATGTGTGGGAATGTGCCTGTATGTGTGCGATTGTGCCTGCATGTGTGGGATTGTGCCTGCATGTGTGGGATTGTGCCTGCATGTGTGCGATTGTGCCTGCATGTGTGCGATTGTGCCTGCATGTGTGGGATTGTGCCTGCATGTGTGGGATTGTGCCTGCATGTGTGGGATTGTGCCTGCATGTGTGGGATTGTGCCTGCATGTGTGGGATTGTGCCTGCATGTGTGGGATTGCGCCTGCGGGTGTGCGATTGCGCCTGCGGGTGTGCGATTGCGCCTGCGGGTGTGCGATTGCGCCTGCGGGTGTGCGATTGCGCCTGTGGGTGTGATTGCGCCTGTGGGTGTGCGATTGGGGTTGGGTGTGCGATTGGGGTTGGGTGTGCGATTGCGCCTGTGGGGTTGGGTGTGCGATTGCGCCTGTGGGGTTGGGTGTGCGATTGCGCCTGTGGGGTTGCGTGTGCGATTGCTCATGTGGGGTTGCGTGTGCGATTGCTCATGTGGGGTTGCGTGTGCGATTGCTCATGTGGGGTTGCGTGTGCGATTGCTCATGTGGGGTTGCGTGTGCGATTGCTCATGTGGGGTTGCGTGTGCGATTGCGCCTGTGGGGTTGCGTGTGCGATTGCGCCTGTGGGGTTGCGTGTGCGATTGCGCCTGTGGGGTTGCGTGTGCGATTGCGCCTGTGGGGGTGCGATTTGTGGCCGTGCAAGTGAAAATTCTCTTTTTTTTTTTTTTTTTATCTCACTTTCCAAATCGCCTATTTTTGAGCTAGAATTTTCACTTCTCCAAAAGTTCTCCAGAGTTTCACCTTTATGGGTGAATAGACCTGAAGAAGTTGCTGTCCCTGCTGTTTTTCCTGCTTTGGCTGTGCTGGACGTGGCCTGTGTTTTTTTTTTTTTTTTTTTGTGCAGGCCTGTCCATTAGCCAATCTGGGTGGTCCACAAACACTTTTAGTGGACAAACCTGATCGGCTGATGGCGTTGTCCGTAGTCTAGTGACCAAGTCGGTCGCCCGGCTACAGTGGCCGTGGACGGCCAGCCTAAAGGGGAATTGGCAGAAGAGACAAATAGCCGATTTGGAAAGTGAGATTAAATGGGAGAATTTTTCTGGTTTGGCTATTTTGACCTAGAATTTTCACTTCTCCAGTGATTCTCCTGAGTTTCACCCTGTTAGTAAATAGACCGGATAGTGTTTCTGTATTCTATGAGCTGAGGGACTGAATGATGTCTGGGCTTCATGAATCCTGCGAGTGAGGCCTCACTGATACCTTTTTATTATAACCAGGATCCGGGGACGAGGCCCTTCATCAGGTCATGGTTTGGCGGCCGGTTTCTATTTTAAATGGCAAGTGAACTCCTGACGTTCACTCAGATTCCGGACCATTTCCCATAAAAAGTGGAGAATTACCGTTTTTAGGCCCAAATTGTTGACCGGTCACATTCAAAACCAGTTGGGGCCATTTGAAAGGGAATCCCTCCCTAATCATCACAATATGTTACAGGTTCAGCCCCCTTTAGCTGGATCGCTCGGGACCCTGAGCATTCCGGACTTCGGATTTTTCTGGTTTTCAGAATCCAGGAAATTCTGATGTTTCAGAGGCAGAAGATCGCAGCGGGTGAGCTATGATCCCCTCCTGCTTCAGCCAGAAGCGTGTAGAGAGCGCTCTCCTTGGTTTCTCTACACAGGGCTTGATGCACGCTCCTAAAATTCTGAGTTTTCTGGATTGTAGAATTCTGGGTAAGGGGTGTTCTATCTGTACTTGTCTTTTGTCCAGTGTTGCCGGGCTCCGCCTACTCTAGCTCCAGAGCTACCAGCACCTTACTTACAATACCACAATACAAAAAGACAGTGGCTCGATCCTCATTTTCCTACAGAGCACCGCAATTGTGGAATAACCACCATCAAATCTTCCAGTCTTATGTCACTCGAGCTCCTTACTAACATACCTGAATACAGAATGCACCTGTAAACATGTAACACAGTGACTATATACAGAATGCACCTGTAAACATGTAACATAGTGACTATATACAGAATGCACCTGTAAACATGTAACATAGTGACTATATACAGAATGCACCTGTAAACATGTAACATAGCGACTATATACAGAATGCACCTGTAAACATGTAACATAGTGACTATATACAGAATGCACCTGTAAACATGTAACACAGTGACTATATACAGAAACACCTGTAAACATGTAACATAGTGACTATATACAGAATGCACCCGTAAACATGTAACATAACGACTATTTCCTACATATTTATTTTCTGTTAATCTGTATATTTGTGTTGTTTTTTTAGTATCTTGCATTGTATTACTTTGTATTTCTGTAACATTTTAATGTTCTTGAACCCCGGACATACTTGAAAACGAGAGAAATCTCAATGTATCCTTCCTGGTAGAATACTTTATAAATAAATAAATTAAATGCAGAAGTCCCTGGAGCCTTGTGCATGCAAACGACACATGCGCTGCTGGACTATTTTGCACATTTTGGGCTAAATTCCAATCTTCGCGCACACGTTTGCGCCGGCGCTATAAAACATTAACGCGAGGGGTAAAACCATTTGCGCCGAATCCTGTATTACATAGTCAGTGCAACAAATGCATGCAATCGTCTACCGCGAGTGAACCTGCACGAACGCTGCACAAGCTTACTGTACGTCGCGCGTCCTATACTTAACATTGTGAGCGCGAATGTGCGCTGGTACGAGGGTGGTATTAAAATCTATGCGCAGTTTGTAACGCACAGCCTTTACGCGCAGAATTTTAGCAACTTCTAAAAGCTGGTGTTAATGGCAAATTCTATCAACCTGCTCAACCAAATACACCAGCCCAAAAAAAATCCGCAGCAAAGTATAGTTACACATACCAAACCAATAAATTGGAGAAGTTGTGTGTGTTTTTTTTATTGCTGCAGCACATATGCGCAGATTGACTTTGACAGGTGCAATTTCTTAACGTGAGACAATTGTGCTTCTTAATTCCGATTGGCTGAATCGCATGAAAAAAAAAACTGTCCGCACACAGATTTTTGCATGACCAGTTGGACGCGTCCTCTTTGCGCGCGTTATTGATCGCCGGATGAAAAGACGCGCGAGGATTGTAATTCCAGCGGTGATTTGCGCGTGCAAAAGTTTGACGCTTGGCGCACAAATTCACGCTTTACGAGAGGGTTTTTGCGCAAATATTGTAATTTAGCCCTTTGTTTTATTTTTTTCTATGCACTTTCACCTAGTGAATAACCTGTATGATGTAATTGACTTCCTGTGCCACATTCAATGCGCCCAAGACATGCCACATGTATATGTTGTGATGTTGAAAATCTGGCGAATTCTTTACAAATCACTTTAACCCTTTCTCTTCTTGGCAGGGATGGCCTGAAGCTGGAAACTCAAATTCTTGGTGGAAAAACTAAGCTTCTCCTGGCTCCATATGGTACGGTGGTGTTTATTGCTATTATTATTACGTTCTTTCTAACTATAAATCTGGTTTATTTTTGATTCACCCTGCAGCGCTCCTTCAGTCCATGATGTCCCATAGATCCGTTTGTCATTGACATGTGTTCTTCCTAAATAATTGGTCCTTAAGGCTAGGGTCAGACGAGCGCAGTGCGAACGCGCGTGCAGGCGCACTTAATCACGGCCGCACTAGCAGCAAGTGCCAGGCAATGACGGCCAATATACGAAGTACGGTCGCACAAAAGTCCGGCTGCGCAACGCAAGTGGAAAACGAACGCATTTTGTCGAGAACGTAAAACCTCTAGTACGGTTGTACAGAGTGCGCTGCGCCCGCTAGCGGCGTGTGTGCGTGAATTGGAGATGTCAGACACTGCTAATGTCCGGCCAACATAACGTCCAGATGCACAAAGTGTTTTATTGATGATCCGTACAAAATCACGGATGCAAATGCGCATCGTATGACCGCTATCGCGTACTCCGTGAAAAAATACGTCCATTCGTTCGAATGCACTTTTTCACAGACAACGCGAAAATGCGTTCGTCTGACCCTAGCCTTAGGGAGGTATCAAATTATCAATGACATAACTGTTACGTCATAAATGCATTGATTTTAAAGATCCTTGGTCCTTAACCTCCCTGGCGGTATTCCCGAGTGTGACTCAGGGTTAAATTTCGCTACCGCGAACGGTAACCCCGAGCCACACTTTTGCTGCATACTCACCTCATCCTAGAGTTTATCCCATGATGGGCAGTCATTAGGTTTGCAGAGTAGGACATAAGATCTGTAAGATGTTACAGATGTGAAAATCGGTATTTAGATTCGTCTTGAAAAATAAAAAAACACGTATTTTACCGTTTTTCAAAAATTCGACTGGGGGGGCGAAAAAAGGGGGTTGAATATTTAAAATATTTTAAACAGGATACCTATATCTTTTAAAAACAGAAGATGGTACAGACGTGAAAATCGGTATTTAGATTCATCTTGGCAAATAAAAAAAACACGTATTTTACCATTTTCTGAAAATTCCTTGGGGGGCAAAAAGGGGGTTGAATACTTTTTTCATAAACGCGAAAGTCCGGACGGACGGACGGACTGACTCATTAACGCTCAGCTGAAACCGTTTAACCTAGGAACGTGAAATTTTGAAGGTGCATTGTTTTTATGATGTGGGCACCCACTAAGCAAGGATTTTTGGAAACTCCTCCCCTATGGGGGTGAAAAAGGGGGTTGAATATTTTAAACAGGATACCTATAGCTCAAAATCAAAAGATGTTACAGACGTGAAAATCTGTATTTAGATTCGTCTTGAAAAATAAAAAAAACACGTATTTTACCATTTTCTGAAAATTCCATGGGGGGGGGGGGCAAAATGGGGGGATATATATATATAAGTCCTGACTGACTCATCAACGCCCAATTGAAACCGTTTAACCTAGGAATGTGAAATTTTGAAGGTGCACTGTTTTTATGATGTAGGCGCCCACTAAGCAAGGATTTTGTGAAAAAAGGGGTTGAATATTTTAAACAGGATACCTATAGCTCAAAAAAAAAATGCTACAGATGTGAAAATCGGTATTTAGATTCGTCTTGAAAAACAGAAAAACACGTATTTTACCGTTTTTCAAAAATCCAACTGGGGGGCGAAAAAAGGGGGTTGAATATTTTAAACAGACAATGTTACAGTCCTGAAATTATAGATAGAACCTTTGTAGCGCATCAAAAATAGATTTAAAGGTAGACTTCAACAAAGAGGTATATCAAACATAAAGTGCTTGATATCTTAAAGTGCTTCAATCTTAAGGTGACAAATATTCAATCAATGTACACATATAAAAGTGCAATGTACCATAGAACACAGTTAAGTGCAACAATATATAAAATTCCAGCAGTGCGATGGGTATAAGAGAGTCTATAAAGTGCAACAGTGTCCGAATGTGCAAATTCAATGATATCCAATACAACAGTATGAATACCGGTGGGAAAAATTCCTTAAAATTTACTTAATTCTCTTTATGTTCAAGCAATGCACAAATATAGTCCTCCTTTCTTGGTCTGTGTATCTCTTCACAAATACACAGACCAAGAAAGGAGGACTGAAGCACTTTAAGTTTGATATACCTCTTTGTTGAAGTCTATCTATAATTTCATTTTTTGTTAATGCAGATTTTGGTTGTTTTTTCTGTATATTGCGCTTACCCCTTTGGGCAGCATCTCACTACTTATTAGTTATAATTACTTCATAACACTATAGTAATCTGGTTTATAAATAGGCGCCTACGCTGTATGAGAGATATATATTATTATTATTCTTTATTTATAAAGCGCCAGCATATTCCGCAGCGCTGTACAATAAGCACGGTTAGACAAAAATCCCAAGTGGGGGGGGTTCTACAAAAAAAAACCACGCAAGTTTCTTTTTTAACAAATCCTAAAATCCACGCGAGCGAAGCCGCGGGCAAAAGCTAGTGTATATATACAGTTGTGTTCAAAATTATTCAACCCCCAATGCTGTAAAGGGTTTTAGGGAATTTAGTGTACATTTGTAATTGTATTCAGAATGAAATCCTACAAGGACTTTTTAAAGAACCATATCCAACTAAAATGACATCAATTGCTTTTGTAATACAGTAGTAAATGTTTCTTTTGTGAATTCTTCATTGACACAATTATTCAACCCCTTAAAGACTACCACTCTGAAGAACAGAGGTTCATTCAAGTGTTTTCAATCAGGTATTGAAAACCTGTGGATGTCACGGAGCAGCAATAAAGCATAATAAGCACCAATTAGGCAGCTTTAAAATGACTGTGATACTCAGCTCCTTCTAGACATTTACTGGTGTGGTTACAAACATGGTGAAGTCAAGAGAATGGTCCAGGAAGACAAGAGAAGAGGTGATTACTCTTCACAGGAAGGGCAATGGCTATAAGAAGATTGCAAAGATGTTAAACATACCAAGAGAGACCATAGGAAGCATCATTCGCAAATTCAAGGCAAAGGGCACTGTTGAAACGCTACCTGGTCGTGGCAGAAAGAAGATGCTGACTTCGACTGCTGTGCGCTACCTGAAGCGTAGAGTGGAGAAAAGTCCCCGTGTGACTGCTGAGGAACTGAGAAAAGATTTGTCAGATGTGGGTACTGAAGTTTCAGCTCAGACAATACGGCGCACACTGCGTAATGAAGGCCTCCATGCCAGAACTCCCAGGCGCACCCCCTTGCTGTCTCCAAAGAATAAGAAGAGTCGACTGCAGTATGCCAAAAGTCATGTGGACAAACCACAGAAGTTTTGGGATAGTGTTCTGTGGACTGATGAAACAAAATTAGAACTGTTTGGGCCCATGGATCAACGCTATGTTTGGAGGAGGAAGAACAAGGCCTATGAAGAAAAGAACACCTTGCCTACTGTGAAGCATGGCGGGGGGTCAATCATGCTTTGGGGCTGTTTTGCTTCTGCAGGTACAGGGAAGCTTCAGCGTGTGCAAGGTACCATGAATTCTCTTCAGTACCAGGAGATATTGGATGACAATGTGATGCAGTCCGTCACAAACCTGAGGCTTGGGAGACGTTGGACCTTTCAACAGGACAATGATCCCAAGCATACCTCCAAGTCCACTAGAGCATGGTTGCAGATTAAAGGCTGGAACATTTTGGAGTGGCCATCGCAGTCATCTGACTTAAATCCGATTGAGAACCTCTGGTGGGACTTAAAGAAAGCAGTTGCAGTGCGCAAGCCTAAGAATGTGACTGAACTGGAGGCTTTTGCCCATGACGAATGGGCGAAGATACCCGTAGATCGCTGCAAGACACTTGTGTCAAGCTATGCTTCACGTTTAAAAGCTGTTAGTACTTATAACTGTAAAAGGATGTTGTACTAAGATTGAATGTCACTTGGGGGTTGAATAAAACTGATAATGATGTGAGCACAGAAAAGACATTTGTGGTTATTTCATTATAAATGTTATGTTATATTTGTCTGACCTACACGTGCCTCTTTGATTTAATTGTAAGCAAGATGACTGAATGATCAAAATCAATGTCAAACTGGCCAAAACACTCAATTTCAGTGGGGGTTGAATAATTTTGAACACAACTGTATATAACACATCTCTATCCTGTCTGATACTAATCCTCACAAACGTGTTTTGTTTTGCAGGTGTTCAAGAAAAGGGCAATAAGAAGGTAAGATTTCTATGGGGCAGTGACACTGTAAGCATGGGTGTCAGGGTATGTTTGCTTAAAGAGACCCTCTAAGCGAAAATCCCTCCCCCCTCCACCCCGTTTTTTTTAATTTTTATTTTTTTTATTTTTTTTATTTTCACTAGTCACTCAATAACTAGGTAGGGATTTTTTTTTTTTTTGTTTAAATGTAATACAGCGTCTTTTTTTTAAATTTTTTTTTATATACTCCCCTCCCTCCTCTTCCGCCCTTCTAAGTGAGAAGCGCGCATGCGTGCCTCTCACGTAAGCCAGCCAATCAGCAGGCTTCCTCCTCTTCGATTAGTGTTGCGCGCAAGAGGATGCGCGCAACACTAATCCCAGCCGCAGACTATGCTGGCGGCTCGCTCCCGCCAGCTTCTGCGGTGAGTTGGAGACGTCATCGCGCTGAAAGCGCGATGACGTCTCCTACTCGGAAAAAGTCGGCAGAAGCGGGAAATATGAATCCCGCTCTGCTGACTGACAGCTGGGAGGGTGGAGTAAAGTCCTCCGCGTCTCTCAGCTGTTTCAGCCGATCGGCTGAGCGGAGGGAGGGGGGACAGACAAGGGCATACTCAGGGCATCATGACCACCTAAAAAAGCTTAGGTGGTCATGTTGCCTCGAGTATCCCTTTTTAAGGGAGTGCTGGAGAATTTACAGATTAATTCTACATTCTACATTATATTCTGATAGAACAAACTGGAAAAAGTTCTTTATTTTTTTTTCCCCCTCCTTGCTACCTGCTAACTCATCCATACTCTCCAGTTTAGGGTTCTAAAAGCTTGATTTTAATAATATTGGCCCCCTTCTTCTTCTTCTTTTTTTTTTTTTTCTTTCTCTACCAAAAAAAAAATCCACTGATTCAATTGAAA
Organism: Leptobrachium leishanense; assembly: GCA_009667805.1. Taxonomy (NCBI): domain Eukaryota; kingdom Metazoa; phylum Chordata; class Amphibia; order Anura; family Megophryidae; genus Leptobrachium; species Leptobrachium leishanense. Next base: position 160,316,057 of record CM019070.1, on the reverse strand, counting down.
AGATTCATAAAGCACTAAAAGTTTTTGATATTCAAAAAAATGCAGCTGGTCCAAAATGGGAAAAAAAAGCTGGCCAGTTCAACAGCCGAAAAATCTTATTTTCAGTCAGCATCAAACATCACTAATAGAAATATCCAGAGGATACAAAAGATTTCGATCGAATTCCCTCTGTTTCTTTGCCTAAACATCCATTTATCAGCGTTATTTTATATCTGCATGCCGATACATTCGTATTGCATCGTTACAGCCAATAGCTCTATTAAAAAGTATAGCCGCGAGAGCTGATATTCGAGCCCAATTTTTTATCGGGAAAGGAAATGCTAGTGAGCCTGAATTTAAGTCTGCTGAACGGAAAAATGGGCGAAGCACTGCCAAAAAAGTGCCAATTTCAGCCACCGGGCAAAATTAAATGGTGCCTGAAACGGATCTCCGTACACAGTCACATCTGGTAATGCTGCTCCCTTGCAGGACCCCCCCCCCCCCCTTTCTTTCACCAGCAGGCTTTTGTGCCTTCTCCAGGCCTTAGCCGAAGCTTAAGGACAGGTACACTGAGGCTGGGTTCACACCTGCGCATTTTTCATGCGCGTGTTTTTTGACGCACGTATCGTGCAAATGTAAAAAATGCACGAACGCGCGTTCACGGCCATAGACTGCAGCGTGGACACGCTGCAATACGCCCCAAAAAGCTCCCGTACTTCTTTGGGCGTAGGACGTTTTACAGCACGTTCCTGCGTGCTGTAAAACGCCCAGGTGTGAACAGGCCCCATAGGAAATCATGGGATTTCTGTGCTTGGGCGTTTTACAGTGCGCAGGAACGCGCTGTAAAATGCCCAGGTGTGAACGGGGCCTGAAGGAGCAGTGATGGCATTCTACAGAAATGAGGCAGCACGCAGATCTTGGGGTAGAAAAGACAGACTGAACTGTACTTTAATGAAACCCATGAGTTAAATATATACAGTGCAAGGAGGGACCTAGAGGCCAATGGAAAATGACACCTTGGCACCCCACCTCCCAGTGAACCAGATAGGAAGCACTAGGGTGCCATGTAACCACAGGACAGGGTCCCTTCACGTTCTCGGAGAACAATAGCAGATTGAGGAGTTAAATGGGGATTCCGATTTTTACATTATCTGATTTGATAACTCTGGGATTAAGGCTAGGGTCAGACGAAAGCATTTTTCCCCGCGAACGTGAAAAAGTGCGTCCGAACGCATTGACGTATTTTTTCACGGAATGCTCAAAAACGGTCAGACGACGCGCATTTTCGGGCGTGATTTTGTAAGGATCGTCAATAAAACTCTTTTTGCGTCTGGACGTTATGTAGGCCGGACATTTAGCAGCATCTGACATCTCCTAATCACGCAAACACGCCGCTATGCCGCAGCTGCGCACTCAGTACGTCAGTACTAGCGGTTCAGCGTTCTCAAAAAAATGCGTTCAAATGCCACTTGCGCTGCGCGGCCGGACTTTTGTGCGGCCGTACATCGTATATTGGCCGTCATTGCCCGTCATCTGCTGCTAGTGCAGCCGTAATTATGTGCGCCAGAACGCACGTTAAAAGTGCGCTGGTCTGACCCCAGCCTAAAACATTGACCTAATAACAAACAGACAATACAAACCGTAACTGTTGCAGCAAACCTATACCTGCCCTGATAACTTGGCAATGTTTGAAAGCATTGGTCATTGTCTAAGAGCTAAAACATATTCTATTGGGGGGGTGGGGGTGGAAAGGGCCGCAGTGACCTCAGAAATAATAACCGTAAAATATAAACACAGACAATAACAATAGTCACACATAACACAGACACCGTGTACCTTTTATAGGCACAGGGGGCTTGGACATAGGAGAGGGCTGGGTAATAAAATGACGTGTCAGAACCCATAGTCTCACATCTCCCAGCAGTAACGCCAAGTCCGGGTACCCTCACTTCAGAGGGACTCTCGTCACAGAGTCCTAAGCCCTGGAGTCGGTAATTACCCCAAGTCCACATTTATTCTTCACCACTTTGTGGAATTCCAAGTACTTTATTGCTACTTTATATAAGATGTAGAATCTGGTTTTCTCTATTCAAAGTCATCTGATATTCTTGATGCAGCCCAGAAGAAAAATTGGGGGGAAACCTGTGTTCCTAAGGCTAGGGTCAGACGAACGCATTTTTCACGTGCGTTTAGCCGCACGAAATCACGGCCGTGCTAGCAGCAAATGACGTCCAATGCCGGGGAACATACGACGAACGGCCGCACGAAAGTTCGTCCGTGCAACGCAAGTGGCAAACGAACGCATTTTTTCGAGAACGTCAAACCGCTACTACTGACGTACAGAGTGCGCTGCGGCCGCATAGCGGCGTGTTTGCGTGATTGGGAGACGTCAGACGCTGCACACGTCCGGCCAACATAACATCCAGACGCAAAAGGGTTTTATTGATGATCCGTACAAAATGACGGACAAAAATGCGCATCGTATGACCGCTATCGCGTATTCCGTGAAAAAATACGTCCATTCGTTCGTACGCACTTTTTCACGGACAACGTGAAAAATGCGTTCGTCTGACCCTAGCCTAAACCTGTTTCAAGTGATTTTGCAAAGAGAAATTCACTTGGCAGCACGGAAAAGTAAAACGCGCTTATAACGTATATGCGGCTTTACTTGCAATATGGCTAATTGGTGGATTAAACCGCAGGGAGTCCTTTGCCCATGGACATAAATATCTGCCGTTTTGTGGTTTTTGGAGCTCCGTAATTTTACATTTTTATTATAATCTCTTCTTTTCCAACAGGTCAGTTATAAATCACGAAGCCAGAAAGTCGTGCTGAGAGCAAAACCGACCGGGCAGATCCTTAAATCTGTGCAGAGCGACAACGTCAAGGCAGAGCCGCCAAGTCTCAACAAACAGCCGGAGATCGGGCAAGCGCCAAGTGCTAAATCCCCCGCCAATGTGTTAAAGGACCTAGAGAACAAGCGCCAGACCCCCGTGCAAAACGTTCAGCATGTCCAGCAAGAGCCGCTCAAGGCAAAGCCAGCACCCAAAAAGCCAGCCCCAGCGGCGCAGAGACCCCAGCAGAAAAAAAACTTCTCTGCAGAGCAGCTGAGGGAGAGCCTGGTCTGCCTGACCCAGGAACAGTTCCAGCAGATCTTGCAGACCATTAATCAAGGACACCAAGAAGTATCCGAGGAGCCTGTCAAAGACGAAGGTGAGCATGCTCCATTGACGGACATAGCAATTTCTGCATGCACGTGACTGTGTAGGGTTGCCAGAATGGCCACGTTCATTCATGCTAATGGGAAGTGCATGAAATAATGTAACCCTGCAGCATGTATAATTCATACGCTGCAAGTAAGAAACCAAAAAGGAATAACAGGCGACATGCCTTGAATTTTTTTTTTTCTTTCCTGCTGCATATGAGTTATACATGTTGCAGGGCAGCCCTTTTCCCTGTGATGCTCCTCTATATGAAATACTAATATGTCCAGTAAATCATGGCAGATCTAGCAGCCCGAGTCTGCTGGTTTGCAGGAGCCTGGTGGAACAGAATTGTCTACGGGTTATCCACTAAATGCTGCTGTTGCAACAGTGATAAACTTCCCTGATCCCATAGGGAAACTCGATCTGGATTGCAATACCGATGAAATGTGGCATTTAGTGAATAGCCCCCTTCCTGTTTCCATAATTCTTTTTTACGCCTTTTTAAGAAAGAAGTGTGTCAAGTACTACGTGATCACACAGGAGATACAAACGGCCTACTGTGTATCCATGCGTATGGCCAGTGCCGAATTTACATCTCGGGAGCCTGTAGGACCCCCCCCCCCCCCAAAAAAAATAAAAAGTGGCAAAATTACTTATTAAATTTTTGTTTTGGGGCAGACTAAAAAAAGAGAAGAAAACTACTCTGCGCTCAAATCAAAAGGGGCAGAATCTGTTGCCTTAGTTGTGTCAGTGCAGCGGCATTGTTTGTTTTCTATGTAAAAGCATATATTGCCTCTGCCGTAAAACAGAAAAAAAGATACATTTTGCATTTACTTTTTTATTTTTGTGAAGATTACATGGTCATACTTGGTATCGTTGGAAGGGCCAGACTCTGACCATTCCAATGACACCTCACATGACCTTGTACAGTTTAAAAATCAGAGAGGCGGGTTCCAAAGTCTGCCTGTCTCGCCTCACTGCAGTGCCACGGTCTAGGTTGTCGATAAAACAATGCGTTGCATCATCACCTTCACTCTTGCTGGCAGTGTGGGAAATGAGAAGGTGAGTAAGCGCAGCATCGCTGTTCACTTTATAATTGTAAACTGAATAATAGTGCTGCGTTAGAAAAAAAAGAGAAATATCATTTTATTATTTTATTTCTACGTACATCTAACCTGGTTATATTTGGCCATAATCTGGCCTTTCCAATGATACCTCATATGTGCCTGTAGGGCTCTAGAGAGAGATGGGTCTAAATGATTGTAAATTGTTAAATATATATATATATTTATATATTTTTTTTTTTTCAATGCTATTTTTACATAGTATGGCGCCCCCTTGTGGCAGGCGCATTTATGCACATGCCTACTTATAAATCCAGCCCTGAGTTCGTCAAGCTTCTATGGGACCGTCCAGACAAACATGGCCACAGGGTTTGCTTGTTATTCGTGGATTGTCATATGTGGTCCCTAATCCCTTGCTCAGTCACTGTCTAAAATCCCTTTGTTTTTATTTATTTTTTTAGACCAAGATGCTGTAAATAAAGAAACCGTGAGTGACAGCGAGGATCCTACAAAGACTGGAGACGAGAGTGCGTCTACAACACAGACCGCTGACGTGTATGTGATTTTTATTGTACATGGGGACGGTGTAAGCCAAATGTATGAAGAAAACTCACCATAGGGGGTCGCTTACACCATCACAGGCCTTTACCATGTATACATCAGTATAATCCAGGGCTGTCAAACGCTGTGCCCCCCCCCCCCCCGATATGGCCTACAGTACAGAATTCTTTGAATGCAATAGACGGCCAAAGCATCATGGGTGTTGTAGTTCAGAAACCTCTGGGGGGGCCAGAATTTGAGATATATGGTTTAATCCCACCTGAAAAGACACCCCGGAACCAAAGCGCATGTCAAGTCTTCCCTGCACAAGAGACACATCAACCCCTGACAATCTGGCTTGGCTGATACGCCGCTATGTCCTGTGAGCGTGGGGTTCCACGTCTGCATTGTCTTTTAACTTGGAGAGACCCCAACTTCCGTGTACATGAAGTGAAATCTAAACATACCTTAAAGCAAGGCTGTCAAACTCCGGGCCTCCCCAGATGTTTCGGACCTAAAACTCCCATGATCCCCAGGCCATGTGTTGCATTGAAAGAGTCCTGGGAGTTGTAGGCATCGATATGTGCGGAGCCGTGAGCGTGACAGCTCCGCTTTAAAAGCTGTCAGACTTATTTTCTTCACTTTAAAAATAAATAAAAAAGTGAAAAAATAACGGAAGTGATACTATGTATAGTGTAAATTTTTATGTTGTAATAAGTGGTTTATTGGTGGTTGATCAGCACACGATTGAACGTGACACATACACCAGTGGTAACGCAATGCCCTCATATATAAACCAGAATAATGAGCGAAGCGAATCAACGTGAGAAAGTGGTAAGTACAGCACTCATCGAGGAGCAGGAAGTCATCACCGCCCCAAACCCCCCCCCCCTTGTTGGGTCCAGGGTGACGTCCACAGCAAAAAGCTTGGTTCTCTGCCTTGTCTACCTATTGGTGGCCCATTCTCTGTCCTGTGGCCTTTATCATAGTCTGTCAATGGATAAAGAGGTTCCTCCTGCGCTGTGCGGACATGTGTGTGTTTAGGCTGTGTTCCTGGTGAGTTTATTCAGCTGTTCCAGGCACACCTGCTGCTGCTGCTGACGGGTGTTTAAATTTAAGAGCACATCCGTGCGGCCCGAACTGCGGAGATCCACCATGTAGAGGTAAATGCTGCCGTTACCAACAAGATAATGTGTGGAATATTGATTCCATTGAAAATGCTGCCGCCTCTAAACACTTGTAAAGCTTTGAAGTTCTGCTCTCCTTTTCTAAATAATGTTTCTTCAGTCTTTCAGAATTGGTCTCATGTTCGAGATTATATATAATCTATATTTTATTTTTCCCCCCCAGACAAAATGTCAGACAGCCGGGTGATCTGTTTAGCAGGTTGGGAGAACGGGAGAAAGATCCAAGTCTGCAAGAAATCAAGAAAGCTCAATGGAAACGAGAACTTGGTGCGTTGTTTTATTCTTAAAATAACCCCCCCCCTTTTCTTTTTTTTTTTTGTGCCTGCATTAACCGCCCTGGTGTACAGATTCTGACGTATTTTAGATGTCAGAATCGGTCCAATTTTTATTATCACCCTGGCGGTTTTCCAGAGTGTGGCTCGGGGTTAAATTTCACTGCTGAAAGCCACACTCGGGCTGGATACAAACCTGTCCCTGCGCTCCCTCGCTGTCCCCTGCAGTCACATTTTTCTCCATCCCATCGCGGCGTCATGCTTCCTGGTTTTCACGAGTAGGAAATCGGGAAGCAGGACACCGCAAGAATGTGATTGCGTGAGGGAGTGCAGGTAAAGGTATGCGTCCAGCTTGAGAGTGTGGCTTGGGGTTACCGCTTTCAGCAGTGAAATTTAACACCGAGCCACACTCGGAAAACTGCCAGGAAGGTTAAAAGGACAGTCTATTCATCCAGGTCTCAGCTCCGATCCAACGTTCTGCGCAGGCACTGCAGAACCTGAGTACGTAAAGTGCGTCTGTCCCGTTGAGGTGCTTAATTTGCGGTTCTCGCGTTACGCACGTTACATAGGAACGCAAATTGCGTGGAAGTGTTACAGGAAACTCTAGATTTCAGGGACTCCTGAACCCAAAGAGGAGGAGGAGCTGCGCTCGGCGAGGGACAAAGGTTGCGTAAAATCACTGAAAACAGAACTGCACACACAGAACCAATCGCTTGCTATTGTGAGGATAATGTCAGCTATCAGTGACTAGCAGGCAGGAAACCCAAAATCCCGGCTGCCCGGTGACGCGTATGTGGGTGGAGGAAACTCCACTCCAAAAAGCTGAAGTGGTCAGAGTGTGTAGTGTACCTTTTTTAATAGCGTCACTGCCTGCACATGCTCAGCCAGCAGGGGGAGCAGGAGGGCTGTCTGTTCTGTTCTTTATAGTCAATCAGTTCTCGGCACAAAACTCTTTGAAGAACTGACTGCCAGGTGGGGCAGAGACTGTTTTTATGTATTCATTTATAAGCAAATCTATGCGTTTACAAACCTCTTTCTATTAAAATAGATTTTGAAGAGCTTTAATTTGAGCTAAATTGATCTGCTGCAGGACAAGCTCCCTTTAAACCAGTCCTGTTAAACGTCCTGACCAATGTTTATGAAATATCAATGGGGGGCTCTTCTTTTAAAATGGGAATAACTTGGTAAAGATGATAAATAATGGCTGCAAATTGGGAAACGTGTAGTGTTGGTTACTTTTTTAATGTTTTTATTATATACCTAACAACAATTTTAAATATTAACCCTTGCTGTTGTCATCACAAATACTTGCGCATATATTATTATTATTTTATTTATAAAGTGCCAGCATATTCCGCAGCGCTGTACAATAGGCACGGTATAGACAGGGTTATAATACATTGAACAACATTTGACAAACAGTACAGGAGGAGATGAGGGCCCTATTCCCGTAGGAACTCGGAATCTATAGTTACTGGAACGCCACTGCAGCAATGGCATTTGGGGGGGGCGCTGAAATCCTGACATTAATATGTAATGTCTATGATTTCCCAACAAATAATAGATTTTTTTTATTTAATGAAAATGTAAAATTTTTCTACATTGACGTTTATTTCCTAAAGACGAACAAATCGCTTTAAAGAAACAACTGAAAGCATCATCGAAGGACGGGCCAAGCTCCAGACAAAAAGGCCGCTCGGCATCAGAGAAGCGACCGTTACCAGAGCACCTGAAGGTATGAAATGAGCCAAAAGAAGAAGCATATCCTTCAATATTTCTCTCCAACCGTAAATCAGGCCTAATGACCAGTAACCGGTCATCTCAAACTGGTCTATGAAGAACCTTTGTTAGCGTGGAACTGCAGAACATACTCTTTGGTGCCCAGGTTTGGAGCGTTGCATGAACCGCAAGGTGTATAGCGGCTCGGTTTAGTCCAGGTTGAGAATCCCTTATCCGAAAAGTTCCAAAATCTTAAGGGTCTATTCACAAAGCACCGAAATTGCGTGCATTTTCGGCCCATTTCAATCACTTTGGTGATTTTCCATTTTGCCAAAAATACAGTGAATTTACTATTTAGTGAATGGCCACTGTATTTTGCCGAAGCAGTTATCGGGCATCGACGAAAACAGCAGAATTGCGCTTAATTGGCATTGGTGAATTCCACTGAACGGGGGGGTGGTGTTTCCTTTTCTCCTAATAGGCGATAAAATTTGTCCAAATAATAAAAATGGTCCTTTTAAAAAATAATAAAGTCATCCAGAAAGATGTTTTTGTAAAATTAAAAAAAATATATATTTATTTTTTAATTTTTTTTTCGTTGAAATCTATGGGATTCACTTGTTTAAACCAGTCGGATTGAAACACTGAAAATAGGGGCATTTCGCTGGAATTTCGATGCAATTTGGCGTTCTGTGAATAGAAGACACCATAGTCTTCTATGGGGCAATCTCGGTGCTGGTGAATTATGGCGAACTGCATCGTATTTCGCTGTCAATTCACCTGTATTTGGCGAATTGAGAGTTTAGTGAATAGATGAATTCCCCCGACATTGCACCGAACGGAGAAAGTCACCAGTCAGGGTCAATTCGGAGGTGAGTGAATACCCCCCCCCCCTTATTTATTTTTTGAGCATCAAAATGACACCAAAAGTGGATAATCCCTTCAATGACCTCATGTAACGAGGGACAAAATGACTGTTTAATGTGTGTATGAAACTTAAATGGATTTTGTGTTTAGACTTGGATCCCATCCCCAAGATATCTCATTATTATGTGCAAATCTAGGTATGTGGTTAGACCCAAATCTATCCTTTTGGCCCCACATAGAAAAACCTCTCATCTAAACTTTACCCCAAACTAGGTGCCCTGTACAGAAACAAATCCTGCCTGAGCCCCGCGGTAAGAAAGCAGATTGTACAACAAATGCTTATGCCGGCTATTGATTACGGAGATGTAGTGTATGCAGCCGCCCCGCAAACACACCTTCACAAACTTTCTGCCGCTTTGTGCTACAATGTAACTACGTGACTCACCCTTGTGACATGTTAAAAGAGCTAAACTGGCCGTCGCTGGAATCTAGATGCACTCTTCACCTTTCCAACCTAGTGTTTAAGAGATTTTCCCGGCAGTTTTTTTTTTTTTTTTTTTTTTGTTTTTTTTATGCCTTCCAATATTGTTACATTGTAAACCCGATTATTCATTAAATTGTTAACATCGGGCAATTTGATGGTTTGATCCCTAATATTGTCTGTGACTTGCGATCAATGGGATTTTCTTATTGACACAGGTTACACGCGCAGGTGAATACAGCACAGCACTGCAGGCCAATCCCACGCCACCTACTGTAACGGAGACCGATATCTCGGGACCCAATGATGTGAGCGTGCCGAGTGGAAGAGCTTCCAGTTTCAGCTCCCCTGACCTTCCCGCTGCTATCCGCAGCTCCTTCATTCTAGGGGTAAGCGTGGGGTATCCGTCAGATCGCCTGTGAGCACTATTTATCCATTTGATCCGGAAGACGCAAATATAGCACATTATTCCTGTTTGCGTAAGGGACTTTCTTGCACCAGTGATCTCATGATGCCAGGATTACCTGCCAGTGGCATGTTAAAGGGATATTCGTGCAGTGTTTAATTGTTCACGTAATTAAAATAAGGGACGTGGGTAAATCTCTTTTTTCCTGTGTTAAATCTGTAACTTGATATCCGTCCTCTTCCCACTGCACAGAATAGCAGAAATGCCCACATGTCCACGCTTGTGAACATGAAGCTGTGTCTGCGGTATGCTGAATAAAGAAGATTCACTCCTTGTAGGCTGAAAATAACTGGTTTCAGTTGCTAAAATCCTTCTTTTACCAGACTGACTTTATTAAGACTTTTATATATACATATATACAGGCCTCAAAATTTCCACTCTCCTGCTCGCATTTTGCGAGTGGAAATTACATGAGGGCGAGTGGAAATGCAGGCAGGGCAGGAGAAGGGTTAGGTGGGGCAACTAGTGGCGAGTAACTCTTAAAGCCTGGCTAGTAGCTTGGGACTTGAAATTTTGAGCCCTGCATATATATATCACTAGATTGATTCTTCACATGTGCCTGGATCTGTGAATACTGAATAAAGAAATGCGTAAAGGGATATCCCAGCGCTGTTTAACCCTTAATAAATACAGTCTAGTCAAATTAGCATTTTAGCAATTTAAACCAATTCCTTCCATTCTGGTTACAAGGAGCTGATTCTAATCTTTATTTTTTTTCCCCTGGCGGAGGCGCTCCGAGTTTGTCCCGTGTTTGAGACGAGTGGGAATTAATATCACTTTACAGCGGAAACTGCAGAATATTTTAATTAAAAATGTAACTGTAATGTCATTATTTGTCAAAAATCTAAAGAGAATCTCGATGCGTTTGGTAGTAGAATATATTCAGGGTGCAGGTTACCATTGCAAAAACAGGCCTTCTTTTTTAATTTTTCCACTTGGGTTGAGGACCTTGCGTAGCGTGTGGCACTGCCGTTATCAGCATGTTTGGTTATTTTTTTATTATTTCTCAATTAAATCAAGTTTACAGTTGACCTCAATTCTACTAGTACGACAATCAAGTAATCAGAATTTTTTTTAAATGGAGGGCTGGCCTGTCCTATCAGCTCGGCTCTGCACGGTCGATACTCAGACGGTCCCGCCATTTAAAAATCCAGACTCCTTAATTTCCATAAATGGTAAAATCGAGGTAGACCTGAAACTCTTAATTTAATTGCACCAAGTCATCCAGCACTCGTTTTAACAGTCTGTACAGACTTTGACCCAACCACCTCAACAGGCAGAGAATTCCACAGCTTTATTGTTCTCACTGTAATAATTAAAAAAAAAATTCCTTTCCTGCACTTTAGGCTGAATATATATTTACACTCGCGTAATAATTCTATAACCTAGCCTGACGTGTTATTATCTATATCACATTTCAGCGTGGGCTAAGAGTGAAATAAAACTAGTTACCTGCGGTGCAATTTGGGTCGCGGATCAGCCATGTGTTTCTGGACACTATTTCATGCAGAGGGGTGCAAAGGGAAAAGTGTTGCCATGCAACATGTATAATTCACATACTGCAGGAAGGAAATCAAGGCAGGTCACCTGAGATTTCTTTTGGATCTTACCTGCAGCGTATGGATTATACATGCTGCGGGGTGGCATTTTTCATGCGCTGACCATCAGCATGAATAAATGATGTGTCCAGGAAAACATGACCGATCTGCCAGCCCTAGGTGCGATCTTGGAGAGTTCTCACATTTATTTTTCTCATGCTTGACCCCCGGTGTTTCAGGATTATTTATAAGGCACCAGCGTAGGCCGCAGTGCAGTACTGATCCAATGTGTAGGCAACTGGTGGCAAGATCGCACGCCGATAAAGACACATACTGTAGTGAACACTTTGTACGAGCGCGTCTGGTTTTTATTCAATGTTTCCATAGTGTTGATCAGTTTAATCCTGTATAGAAGCTCACTTCTTCAGAAGAACCAAAGGCGGTGGTGTTGTACCCTTGACATTGAATATTCTGATAAGTGTAAGGTTTTGGTGTTTTAGGAAGCCGCTCCCCTGGACCATCCTTTCAGCGCTATCAAGCGGCAGCAGCAAAAGAAGTGGCTGGACGAGCTGAATAAACAAAGGGAGGAAGAGATTCAGCGCAGAATGAAAGAGAAGCAAAGGTTCCTAGAGGTGGGTGGCCCCTCTGCTGTCAGGAGGACAGGGTTGCACATACAAAGGAACAATGAGGTTTGCCATTGACCTCAAACCATCTAAATCAGGGATGTCAAACTCCAGCTCCTCCAGATACTGGTGGCCTACAACTCCCATAAATCTGTGTAACAGATGATCGGAGTGTCATGAGAGTTGCAGTTCAGTAATATCGGGGGACGGGGACGTTTGACACGCTTTCTCGAAGCCATAATATTCCCGGTGGTGTTGCTTTGATGTACCGAGTCAGATCAGGACTTTCTAGAATCGTGATGGCTACATGTTCATGCTCAAGACATTCGAGCCCTGATTTTCCCATGATGCATTTGGGCATTATCGGAAACCTTATCCTAAAATGCCAGGGAACCAATATCTGGCACTGAACGGCACACTGACATGGTTTGTGAAGGAGCCGGCAAGCGGAAACATTTCTCAGCCCGCTGCTCCTAGTGAGGCGTTTGAAAGGCTGCGTGCAGCGTATCTGCACCAGTGATGCGTGTCTGTAATGCTGCTCTTTGAGAAACATTGCATCTAACAGCAATCATGTAGCTGAGATAGGGGATAGAGTAGAAAGATAACGGGAGATGCAAAGGTGTGTGTGTTTTGTATCCCTTCACTACCAATGTGTTTTCCATAAAACCACTGCCAGGACCCAGTCGCTGTATGGAGAACAAATTGGCAGTAGCCACACAGTGAAAATGTGCTTTAAAATCTCAGAAGCACATTTTCAAACTGTATGCGTTATTTGATGGACAGATGTCGCCATCTATTGACCAAAAAGTGCAACTACATCTCCATAATAAGGCTTGGTCTCCGGTTTTCCTTGAAAGAAAAAATGGTTTTCACACTGTTCTAGCACCTCGGCTGTCATGCGCAAGGTGCTAAAACTTTGGGTGCACATTGTGGAGCCCATTTGCGATAAACAAAACTCCATTGCATTGCTCCAGAATTACACCAAATCGAGTATACTCGATCTTCAAAAGCAACTGCTGGTGCCTGGATCTCAAGTATACTCGATGTTTGTAGTGAAGGCTTTTAAACCCAAAAAGAGGAGGAGGCTACAAAACAATTCCCCTCGCAGGCAGTTTGCCTTGTGTTGTGGCTCGATCAAGTGTTGCTAAATCTATTGGCCGTTTTACTTAATGACCAGATGTTCTCCAAATCCTCACGCTTTCACTTGGTACAGGCTGAAGAACACGACCGGTGGGCGATGCACTTTGACTCCTTTAAGAAGCCAGCTGACCATCATCCCGCAGGAAGGACACAGCCATCCGCAAATCTATTGCCCTCTCCAGAACTAGCGTACCCATCGCCAGAGGAGTTTTCGCCATCTCCGCTGCCGAGCTATCTCTTCCAGGGAGAATCCGGCTTGCGAAAATCAGCAGATGAAGAGAACGCCCAGGATAATAAAACCGGGTGAGCTTTCTTTCCGTCTCTACTTTGTCATAGTCCAGGGTAAGTACTTTCTTGGCACCGCGCCACGGAACGCAGCGCAAAGCTGCCATATACTAGCAGCGGCACTCAGCGTCGCCGCGAGTATCCGCTTGAGGAGTCCTTAGGAATCCATGGAGCGTTGCGCGTCCTGGTTGCCAGCTCACTCTCGTGAGATCTCGCAGAGTGATCATGGAGGGAGACTAGGAGCTATTTGTTCCCAGTCTCACTCTGTTCCTGAGTTGTTAAACTATGTCAATTTGCGTCTTGATGTTAACTTGCGCCTGCACCTTGTAATATACTGGGGAGGGTACAGCCCATGTTTGGGATCAGTTTATGGTTTTTCGACTTTTTTTTCGACTTTTTCGCTGCTGTGAGTGATTATTAAAGAGATGGCAAATACTCGCCTCCGAGTCCTTATTAAAATTCAAACTTTCCGTCATAAGGACTAGGAAAATTTGGAAATTGCGTTCTGCATGTTAAGTATAGGAGACGCAAAGTACAGTAAGCTAACGATTACATAACGAGATACCACCATACCAACAACTATGAGTGAGGGGCCTGAGAACGGGCTGCAGCATTAGCGGACTGACTTTCGATGAGTCCGCGCTCAGGTCTTGCAAGGTTTTAGTTTGATGGAGTGAATACAGAGAAGATTGAACTATATGCAAATCGGACGCTTTCACCCAGAAAATGTGACCAGAGCTGAAACGCCAAGGAAGCCCTCTCTGCATAGGAACCGTAGCAACACCGGTGATCATTACAGCCTTGTTAAGACCTTGTCAGGAGGGTATGGCTGACACCCCTTGAGCATTATGATGCAGTCTGTGCACTATGGGGGGGGTTATTCAGAGTGATCCGAAATGTAACCGGACATTGGATTTCAGCGAACGGGGCTATTCAGAGAGAAGGCAATTCACCAAATTCTGGCGAATTGCCTGCACGTACGGTGCCTGTTCGAGGGCAGTGACG